>JAYJLV010097889.1:0-12365 GCA_036873485.1 Torymus texanus | reverse complement strand
ATAGATCTATCGGACATCTTCGCATGTTCATTGTACGTATGAGAGAAAACAAATTTCCCGTTCTATTCTATATGGGCGCGCGCGCGCGGGCTAAATTACGCGGCGAGTTTGGGATCCAGTCAAAATATGTGTGGGCAAGCTGCAGTGTCCCGCGGCGTGAGTTTATCGGTGTCGATCGAACAAACTGATCTTCCAAGGGGGATTTTCACGCCGCGGTTCTTTTTACGTTACACGCGCATAGACGCGTGTGTGTAATGTTTGGTTTCGCTTTTATACGCGTGTTTGGCGAGAAGCTGCGGGTTTGAATGGCGAAGGTGTGAGAACGGGGAATTATGACAAATAGTGTGGTATAGTGCGAGATGAATGCTGATTGCAGTGGAAGATTGCTGAATGGAAATTTCGGCAGGGACAGGAAATTTTTATGTTACCAGGAAATTATTAGAATTTTTCGTCTTTGTGGTTCCTTATCGCAGTATGGTCAAATTTATTTTCTAGCTGACGTATAACGATAATGACATTTTGGCCGTTATGTATTTTTAGATATTCATATAGTGAGATAGAACATAATGCAAAAAATATGACAGTTACTAAGTGTACAGCAATATAAGTGTACTCAAACACATTATAACTATAAATCAATAAATAGTTATAACTAAATTAGCAAACAAGAGAAACTTTAATATTTTTTCTGGCAATAGCCTATTATTAATTCTTACATATACTTCATATTATTACAACATCTAATTGACCGACTCGCACATTATAAATAATATATATACATTTCCTAACCATATTTCATAACCCACTATATACTACAATCCCCAACCACGCTACTACCTTGCAAAACACCTCATTATATACACCGGTCAATCCCTCCTATCATCCACTTTCTACACCTCCCTCCGTTCGAAAATTCTACCTACACGATACCTCCTCCCTGCGAATCGATACCCTATGACCACTTACAAGTCTCCTCCTTTCTCCATCCAACCACAAAAGTACATATGCTCGTCTCCTCCAATAAACCGACAACATCACACCCGCCGGTAACTCAATCCATCGCCACACGCAAGCCCGCAGCCTCAAAACAGCCGTCGCAACATACATAAATTTGTCAAAATACACATATACATAGTTGTACCCCCTCACGTCTCGCTATATATATATATATGAATACCGCTCGAACGAGGATTAATGTCTCCATTTCCCGCTCTAGAGAGAAAAAAGACGAGAGCGAACGTTAGGCAGCTGTCGCGGCCATTGTCGGTTGCGCGCATTGTCCGCGGAAGAGAGATCCGCGGCCGATTACATAGCCGCAGCAGCAGCAGCAGCAGCAGTAGTAGTAGTAGTGAGATAACCATCTCATCTGCATCCGCGTGTGTGCCGGGAGCGAGTGGTTTGTGTAGTTGTTGTTGTAGAATGGCTGCCTGCGCCTACTACTACTAGTAGTAGTCGTGCGCAGATATATATGTGTGTATGTGAGGTTGTCTAGGGTAGCCGAGGTCGTCCGATTACGGGTGTCTAATTTGGAAGGTTGATAAGGGCGAACTGGGTTGGGTTGGTTAGTCGGATGATGAAGGTGAATTAGGGGAGCGCGCGAACGGTGATGTAATGGTGGGAGAGGATTAATCGAATGATGGTTTGGATAAAAGTTTGAGTTAGAAGGGTTGGTATGAAGGTGGAGTGGAGTGTTGTTCGATTTCTGGATTGCATCTTGATGCAATGTAGTTTTGAAGTTCATTTTTGAGTATATGTATGATGGAAAATCAGTTGTGTAACTAATCAATTAGAGACGCGTTGATTTTTTAAACCACCGTTTAGTTGAATGGTAATTAGAAGCAGAACATGATCGGATAGTATTCTCACTTAATTTAATTGATAATTTTATTTAACTTATAGATGAAAGTAGATGAAGTTAGTTAGTTTATCTGTACTGGATAACTCCTCAATATATAAGCAAAAAGTTAATTTTAATAATACCTTTATACTATAAAAACAATTAGCTATAACAATAAATGTATTACCGATTCTTCCTTGAATAAGAAAACTGCTAAACTATTTCTAAGTGGCATCGTTTGTTAATTTTTTATCAATGACTTTTATGTGAATTATATTTTCTATTCCAATAGATTAGACAGATAAGGGTAAACATCTGTTGGTTAATGCTTATACAGCAAATATATTATATTACTATACTACGTAGTATATATACTATAGTAAAATTTTTACTATAGTAACATTTTTATGTACGTTTAAAAAGCAAGTTGACACGTATTTTTACTTATTTTGTTTTTAAATATATAATTTATTCTACCTTACTTTTACCTTGAAATACATCCAAAACTAAAAAGTTATTTTCACAAAATTATTTTAACAATGATGATATTATTTGTATTCCTTCATTTACTAATATGGACTGTAATCTATTTGACTACAAGTCGTGCCAGCAGTGGAATGCTTTCGTAAAATGACTAACTGAATATCAGTTATGGTAAAGCTGTGAGGTGTATTACTCGCATAGCCTAAACTTATTTAATATTCTTGAAAAGGAGTTTTTTAAATAAATAATATCTATAAGTAATTAAATAATTCATTCAAATTTATGCACAAATAACTATATCATTCTTTGAAATGTGGATATTTTATTTAATTTTCATATTTGTCAGTAATAACGAAAATATGGCAAGTCGTTTGAGCGATCAGTGTTTTAGTTTAACGAAAGACAATATTTTACGGAACATAAAACCGCACGGAGTTTCATTTTTTATACACAATGAAGAAAAAGAAGTTTTACGACAATCGGATATCATTTTTAAGACAGCGTTACAGGATATTCCGTCCGTCATGGTGAAATCAACTTCACAGCAATTCAACATTTCTTATCGACCATCTTATCCACCATCTTTAAATACAGTTATTTTTGGAAGCTTACAAGTTAAAAGGATTGCACTTTTTAATGCATTAAAGCATCTTATTCAAGTTCTTTCGGAAATGTATCCAAAAGTTATAAAGCCAAAAACTGTAATTATTTTTCTCGATGAAAGTTCAGCACTTAAGTACATAATCAACGATGTATTCGAATATGCATGGTTGAAGAAGTTCTTAGACTTTTCGATAATAAAACACGAGTATAATACTACATGGCATAAAAGCGATTGTATCGTACAATATTACAACCCTTTCTACAAAAAAATCATCAAAACTTCATTAAATGTCACTACAGATTTATTTCCGAATAAATTAATTAACGTTAACGGGTACAAATTTAAACTCGGAGTTATGATTAAAGATGTCGCGATAAAAACCACAGTGAAAAATGGAATTATCACTGAATTCAAAGGCTCTTGGATTTCAATAACTTCATGTATCTTAAACTTCTTTAACTTTTCCATTGTTTATAGTGAAGCTGGTTCAGATGAAGTAATAGCAAAGGAAGTTGACCTTCCTTATAAAAGCAAAATAAGATTTTTACGGGAAAAATTGCAAAGAGGTGAAATCAATATGCTCGCTACTCCAGACACGTTTACTCTAACTCAACATTATGATATTCTTCAAGTATCCTTGGAAAAAGAGTGCAAAAAATTAGTTGCAATTGTACCCGTAATACGTACTATGAAATTCAGGATACCAGAAAGTATTTTGGTTTTCATATTTATAATTCCATTAGTCATCGTAACAACTTTTCGTATATTACAATTTTTCAAAATTTTGCAAAAAAAGTGGACGTGGTTTTATGTTCTTCAAATTCTCTTTGGTATCCCTACAATTGCCATTTCCAAGAAATCAGTAGATAGAAAAATACTTATATACTTAATGCTATCATCGTTATTTTATTCGAGTTATTTCTATTCAAGTTTCGTTAAAGTCAGTGCACTAATAAACGAAATTCCATTCGACACTTTCAAAAACATTGACGAATCAGGTTTGGAAATTTACATATATGAAGAAATTTTTAACGAAGCTTTTATTGATGACAATCAATATGTACAGAACATAAAAAAAAGGGTACATAATGTAACGGATATACTAAATTGCATATCACAATTGTTTAAACATAGAGATTGCATATGCTTGGTATACGAAAGGTTAGCGAACGCTTTCAATTTATATCATGAATCGGCGAATCGAGAAAAAGCCAAGATTGCCAAACCAGTGTTCAACTGCTTGGAGCGTTCGTACCATTTTGAACAGTCCAGCCCTTTCAGTACGAGGTTTTATATGATACTTCGGAAAGTTTATGAGTCTGGAATAGACCAGCATTTGGGCAAACTTGATCTATTAACATATTTTCTAACGATAAAATGGAAAAAGGAGACAAATTTAAATTACTTTTTCTCGTCGCAACTTATTTTAATTTTGCTTTCTGGATATATGTTGTCATTGTTTGCATTTCTTGTCGAAAATATAATGAAAAAATGATTATAGACATGTAAAAATAGAAAAATAATAAGTTCTGTTATGTATTTTCTGCGGTAAAAAAATAAACGTAGACTTCCATAACAAGGTATAAAGGCTGCTGTTATATTGATTTGTCAAATTTTAAAATGTTGAAATTGCTTGTTTTAGTTGATATTTCTTACACATACTGTACAAAACTAAATAATAGTTCTAAAAAAATTGATTTTTATATGTACCATATTTTAACTTTATATTCTTATACAAAGAATATTATAAATAATGATAATATTAATTTTACGTAAAATCAATAAAATTGCATATCATAACGATTCTTTATAATAAATAATAAATAAAAAGAATTCGTAAACATTTTTCCATTAAAAAACGACAATTTCATAAAACAAAAACAAGACATTTATTCGTATAAGCAGCCATAGAGAAACTCTAGGAATCCGCTCCCTCTCTCGTTATGCATGGCTCGTTGAGCGCAGCCGCATGCACTGTCGCATCTCTTCGTAGAACGCTGAATCGCCGCATACACGTGTCTTTCTAGATTCTGCGATTTTATATATGTATCTGCGCCTTGATGTGATGCGATCGAGAGGCGCCAGTCGTGATTGTCGAAGTTTTTGTGCTGCTTTATACGCGGAAGTTTTGGTGGACGGTTGTTTGTCGAATTTAGATGAACTAGAATGCGAAGACGGAAAGTAATATTTGTTATATGTATTAGACAATGATGTTTTTCAATTCGATTTTTGCATGTTAAATTTAAGGAATGGATAAATTTCATTAATATTGTAATTGTGAAAAAATAGAAAAAAAGGTAGAAAAATGTCAGTGTTCAGAGTAAAAATTAAATTCCTGACAGTTTGTTACCATATAAAAATATTTTGTCTTGGAATTTTTAAATAATTATTTCTAGAGAATTAAAAAGTTTTTAGTTAAGTTTAGAAAAATCCTAATATTATTGTGCACGAGTTGTTGACGATTTGTATACACGATATTCCTGCGAAAATATTACACATCACAGATATTAAATAAGATTCCCTTTGTAATTAGAATAAATTATGTTAATCTCGTGCAACATTTTGATTTTCAGTATAGTCTAGTGTTACAATCATGTAAAAATAATAATTTGAAAACCACGCAAATGTAAAATTTTGTTCTAACGTTTTCACTCAGCGAGACTAATAAATGATTTTTATTCCAAGTGTATAAGAAATAATTACAATGTGTATATATCAATATTACAAAAAGAAACTCACACTTATAAAGAATCCCTCAATTAACATTTTCCACGGAAACACACTTTATATCCAACGACGATGCACAACCGCACGACTACACCGCCTACCGCCATTTCTCGACCAACAGAACGACGTGCTTTGCAGTAACGAAATGACAATCTCCCCTACCACCGTAAAATTACGTAATTATCCTTATACTAACAATGTTTTAACACTACACGCGAAATCCACACTTCGTTACGCATTACACGTACATATATATATTTACTCTCAGCTATAGAAAAGAAGCGACGAACCGCACGCTGCACACTTATATCTACAATACTGTCGAGTCATCGATACTCAGGTTTTTTCCTCTCAAAAACGAACGAGCGAACGAATAATCCTCAGGTGTGTATATATATATATATATATATATATACACACTTTCTGCATACTTCTCGTGCTTGTGCACAAGCTCTTGAGAAAATCCGCTCTACTTTTGGGTAATGGCTCGCGTGCTTAGGGAATGCCCGGTAGCCAAATCGCGCGAGGGATGGAAACAAAAGAAGATTACGCGAGATCTGGATTATGCAACGACGGATTTCCGGGGATGGCCCCGTATATAGTTCTTACGTCAGAGGGATGATCGGAGACGAGAGAGCAAGAGAGAGAGAGAGAGAGAGAGAGAGAAACGAAGAGATTTTGTTTGAGGATAGATTATATTATGGACGCTCGTTAGGAGCTGTTAAGTGGTGTTGGTGGTAGGGGAAACTAGGGTTTTGCTAAAAGAGCGGCCTGGCGGATGCTTCGAGTGGTTGCGTAAGTGTTCCGGAGGGATGAAGGAGAAGTAAGTTTTTTTTTTTAGATTTTGAAGTGGAATTTTTGTGTTCAACAGGAGTTATTGCCGGAAATGACAATGGTTTATAAGTAATATCATTTAATAAAATTAAATAAGACATATCGAAACATATATTCAAAATTTATCTTACTCTGGTAGAAATGAAATCTATTTTTTAACAAAGTAATCGTTTGTTTCTCTTGAAAAAGGCTGAACATATCTATTCATTCATCATTGGTTAAATGATTATTTTGATCATAATCTCCTATTTATTAGTTAAAAAAGTAACTTCAATTTTAATTTGTAAGATAACAAACCATTTTTTTATGACGAGAGAGAAAAAGACAGAGTTCATTAAAAAAATATTATACTCTTTTTGTTCATATCTCCGTAAGGACTGCAAGTGAATTTTACTCTAACATTTTTTTTATCGCGGTAAACTACCGTTTTCTACTAGATGCTTCTAATCATATCAAACAAAAAAGCTCACACAATGCGCAGTAAAAAATCACTGAAATATATCGAAATCATATAATAGAACATTTTATTCTGATAAACATTCGTAATTCATTGTAATATCTCACATTACCCAAAATCCCCTTCACCACCACCCCAAAATACACGTATTATACACTCTCTCTTTAATTCAATTAAAAACTTCAAAAATTACATTACACGCAGCATGCCACATCAAAGCGGACCAGCAGAATCCATCACGCTCCGTAACACACCCCGAAAAGACTCTCTAAAAAAAATCCCCTTGCCCAAAGACAATATCGTCCTCTTCCTCCATACTCTCGACAAAAGCGCAAAGGTAAATACCCACACACATATACATCCAACCCTCTCTTCTCTCTCTCTCTCTCCCTCTCTCTCTTCGTAATTCGGGCTCTACGTGACAGAGACGTCACATTAGATTCCCGGCAGTAGCAGTAGCTTCGTTCACAAACGTATCGCTCATCTCTCTCTCTCTCTCTCTCCTCCGACCCGCGCGCACTTTGCTTTTCGGCGAGATAATCTCGATCTACGCCAAACAGCACATCGCTTCGCGATAATATAGATAGCATTCAACGAGAGAGAGAGAGAGAGAGAGAGAGAACTCTGCGAATTCAATAAAGCGAGTCTCGAGCGAACCTCTCTCTCTCGGACTTGCGCATGGCCATGAATGAGGGCATTGTGCGTACGGAATCTGCGCTCTACGCGATCAACTCTTTCGAGCGCGAGGATGGATGCGGGGCGAAAGCCGCGAGTGACGGGACAATCTAGGTAGGATTCGGGTGTTGGGTATGAGGAGAGAGACGTGATGAGCGGAGTTTTTTTGTAGGAGGTAGAGGTGATAGGTATGCGTATGGTGGGTGATAAGGTATAGGCATTGGTATAAATTTGGTTGTGGTTTTTAGGAAAAATGGTAATAGATTTTTAAAGAAGAGAAAGGATGATAGATAAGATTTTTGAGAGTTATAGATACGTAGATCGAATGTAATTGGAAGCAGGCGAATAACATACTGGTATTAAGATAATTAATATTATTAATTATTTTAAGACATCAGAATTTTATATATAACTAACATTCAAGATACTGAAATCG
Source organism: Torymus texanus (assembly GCA_036873485.1). Classification (NCBI taxonomy): domain Eukaryota; kingdom Metazoa; phylum Arthropoda; class Insecta; order Hymenoptera; family Torymidae; genus Torymus; species Torymus texanus. The sequence goes on along the minus strand of JAYJLV010097889.1, from coordinate 4,312 downwards.
AGGTAAAGAGAGAAAATAAACCCAACCCAAACCATTTAAACTTACGTTTTTAATACCATAGAAATCTTATATTTAGCAAAAAATCATTGATTACGCAATAATTTCTGCCCCAATAAACAATCCCACATGTTAACTTTACCACTATACTTGACTACCACTGCATAATACGCAATATACTTATCAGCTGCATGAACCATAGCCCGAAACCATTCTAAGTCAGGTGCGCACATTATATATCCCTATCGTTATCTATCTTATATATTTATAAGCGCGCTAAACTACGCGCGTACCAAAAAATTGCACTACACATGCGCGTACGTAGCCTCTACACACAGCTGTCCATCCGTTCGTCATTTTTTTTCTCCATCCTCGATCTACGTATCTATACATGTACATCCATGGCTAAAAAAATATCCTATATATACATATATACGAGTATATGCACACTCACATCTTGAATATGGCGAAATTGCCCAAAGCGTCTCGCGCGCAATAAGCCATAAAGATAGGCACAGTGGATACGTTGTCGATGCCTCTCCCCCTCTCTCTCTCTATACCATCTACCTTATTTTTCGTACATAATACACGCGTGCATCCTGTACCCGGAATAATTATATAGCGAGCGAGTGAGTTGAGATTCATCCGGGAGATGAGGATGTTTATTTTTCTTTTCTCTTTCTCTCTCTCTCTCTTGCTTTGGAGGGTCGCTGCTTCCTAATACAACGCAGTACGCGTTGGTGCATCATCACCGCCATATGGTTTGCAATGGCTGATGAAAGAAAGAGAGAGAGAGAGAGAGAGAGAGAGAGAGAGAGAGAGAGAGAGAGAGAGAGAGAGAGAGATAGGCGGGTGTGCGTATATAGACGGGTTTAACGAGGTTGCACGTTCAGGTGCATATTGCACGGCTATATTATACTTGCAGTCCTTTTATTTTTCTTTCTTGTTGTTTTGGGTTCGATGTACGAGCTTGGAGGTTTCGGTTTGGGATTAGACTTTCCGTAAATTAATGGATAAGGTTCATTTTTTTTTTTTTGTTATGATGGATGCTGGCGATTGTATATGAAAGGAGCGCGGATAAAAGATCGTATTTTGTACAGCGTTTAAATGGAGCAAAATTAAATTTGTAGATTGCGCGCGGAGATTTTATATTTAATTAGTGTCTAATGCTATACGTTGCTATCGTAATTTATTTGGTTTATGGTATATATATATCGAATATATAATGTTTATAGTAGGAAAAATAGTTCGGTGCGTGTGTAATAAAGCCAGTTTACATTATCGCGAGTTCAATCTTATAGCTTACTTTCGTAGTACTGAAGTCATCGATCAAGAAACTCACTATTGATAAGAGGTCAATTATTATTATATATACGTTCGGCATATAAGTACGTAAAAGAAAAAAAAAGAACATTTTTATCCACGGTTAAGAAGAAGTTGATTAAAAATTACAATTTTTGGGTAATTTACGATATTAATATAATAAAGCGAAAATTCAATTCACTCAATTCGTATAAAACATTATCGAGCTGTAATTATTAACGATGCATCACACGCCTTTAGTTCAGAAAAATATAACGAAGCCGCATGTCATTATCACGATTACACGCCAACCAAGCTGAAATCAATTAAACTCGTTCTCTCTTCACATCTGAGACCAGCTGACGCATTGTAACCTCCGTTCCCGTTAACCGTCGCATGGTGGGCAATAAAAAGACTACACACACATACATACTCGTACTGATTTCGCATACAGCAATAATACACGCGCACGAGTGTCAATTTTGTGTCGCGCAGGTGCCAGTATACATATCATATATCTATATATACATTCGAATGACGCAGCTGCCATACGGCTAAAAGACTACACCTGACATTTCGATCGAGGACTGTTAATGCGAGAGAAAAGGAGAGTTAATCAAAGACACGCGCGCGCGCGTTTGGAGATCGAGATACGAGTACGTGTATTATATGCGCGAGTCGAAAATTGCGATTGGAAACGATGACGATTCACGCGGTGCCTGGTTTGGGGTGTGTGCGCGTATATGTCTGGCTTGGGCGAATTAGCATAATAAAGCAGTGATAAATTCGACGGTTGTAATGATATATTATTTTTCGATGGAAATAATATGTTTATGGCTGATGGTTTCGAAGTTCCTGTTGTAACGTTGCTTGTTTTCGTATAGTTGGAATCGTTTTTCACTTTTTAATTTATAAATATGCGCACGTGTAATAGTTATGTATGTTAATGTATGAAGTAATTTTAGAAGATAGAATATATGAAACTTTGTAGAACTGTAAAGGTTAATCGTTACAAAACAATGATTAATATTGTAAATCAGAACCAATTAGACCAGAATAAAATTTTCAATATATCAACCTTTTACTTATGAAATAACAATATCATAAAAACATAGAATATTATTAATATGTGAATTGCTGAAATAATTGTAACTCAAAAATAACTAACATATTTTTTCATCATCGGCGTTCTGAACATCGCTGATTGGTTATTTGTAATATACTAAAAAAGTATTTCTTTTGATTGAAAAAGATTTTACATAATTATTATAATTATTTTCCTTAATTTATAAAATCATTTGTATCTATTTCCTAGTATAGATCAAAAAAATGTTATAACTAATAACTGGTTATTAAGCTTTCTACATTAGAAATTTGTTATAAAATAAGAATTTCTGCTATCCAATTAATTCTAGCTCTCGATATGAAACGATTTTTGTCCTATTTTTTGAACTAAAAAATAAAATAACTTTTTCTCAACTATACCAAACAATACTTATATATTTATTTTCTAAAAATATCTTACATTTCCAATCAAACATAATATGTATGTATACAATATTATAATCCGAATGTTACATTTGCCAACGTATCCATCAACCATCAACAACGCTAAAACCATACCACCGTTATCAGCAGCTCAACGCGCCGCTCAGCAATCTCTTCTCTCCATAAACCTAAAAATCTCCAAACAATCATTAGCGCACTCATCGACAGCTCAGAACGAGCTCTAGACGGTCTAAATCCATAGTACCGCTGCACACTCCAGTTACATAACACCTGGCGCATTAACGCATTTCGAGGGCAAACCACGTGCGTTTCTATTATATGCTCAACTCCTCCGCCTTATATCTTGATTGCGTAGTTTTTCCTCTCAAGACCTTTTTCCTTCTTCGAACCTATACGTATAGCCTATTCCCTTACTATACTACGCGTTCGTTCTCTTAAAGACACCCTCGTTGCGCAAAAATCGCTCTCCGCTCCAAATCTTAGCTTACGCAAGCAAAGATTGCGCGATACCGTAACGAGTCGTCGTCGTCGTCGTCGCGTCGTCATCGTCAGAGTAGAGGGAGAGAAAGAGAGAGAAAAAAGCCTGACCCTATTGTCTCAATGTGAGGGGTGGACTTTTTCCAAGACCAGAGGATTCCCTGCTGGGGCTTAGAAAAGGCTAATCCGGAGTTTCAAACAAAAAGAGTTGGCGCCAGCGCGCGCGTGTGCGTGTTTAACACAAATATGCGCATAGATGAACAACAATGCAACGTCTCTCTCTCTATGTTTGAGTGTGTGGGTGTGTGTATATGTATATATCTGGCGTCGATCTTCTTGCTCTCCTTTTTTCCGCTACGTTTCACTTTTCAAGTATGTATATATATATATATATATAGACGTCGTCGTAGTCCACGTTTTTTCGCGTGTATTATACGTGTATATAAGCGAGGTTTTTAACCTTCTTTGTTGTCTGTGTATACGCGAGGGCGGTTCGCAAATCTCGTTTAGAGCTGAATGCAAACGCGTGAACGCTGGGTTGCTGCTATTGTCAGGTATGCGGACAATGCGAATGGGAAGTTCGTGGCCACTTATTGGCATCTATTTGCAGTATCTATACAGTGTAGAGAGTGAGACTGTGCGGCTAATGCGCAGAAAGAGAGAGAGAAGGCGGTACAACGACGACAACGACGACGACGTTTTTGTCCTACTTTTGTGCAGTGTTGTTTACATTGTAACGTTGAGATTTTTCGTTGACGTTGGAGAATGTGGTGCTTGTGTCTGGGTGTAATTGGGTCGATAACTATTGACATAGTGGATATATTTTTAGAGGTTACGGTGATATGTGCAGGCGGTTGCAGTTTTCTTTTTAAATTATTTTTTAATGAAAGCGCCTTTGTGGGCGCGTTTTTGTTTTTTAAAAGTCTTTGATGTGATGTAGGCATGTAATGTATGAGGCGTTTCACGTCAGCTCTCCAGGCGCGGCGCGCGAGCGCGAAATCATGCTGTTTTCAGCTTGTGTTTGAAG
>JAYJLV010097868.1:0-12366 GCA_036873485.1 Torymus texanus | reverse complement strand
TCACCCCCGTAGAATCTGAAATAAAACTTAATTAAAACCTGGAAAAATGTATTGTTAGCAAAGGACAATCTGACTTCTTAACATTAATACTATAATAGTGAATTTTATTTGAAACGGATATCCTACTTCAGTATTCGTGATAATTACGATCGTTTTCCTCTGATAGAAAAAATATTATTTCGAGTAAAATTTTAATAAATATAAATCTAATATGATTAATAAAGAATGTTTTTTAAAATTTGTGTATATTACCTTATAAGTATATTATTCATCAAATTTTTCACATCCTTAACGCAGATGCAATAAAATCTCTATAAATATCAATACATAAATGAAAAATTACTTTATCTTCATCATTATAATCTCCAGGGCATTTTGGATCAGTGATTCTATTAATTTCATGATTATCAGTAAAAAACGAACCACTACTATTGCCCTGAAAATATTAGCGTAATAGTATAATTCTTAAAAATGAAACGTAAATTATAATTGAATTTAAGAGGGACTAATAGGTCAATGGGTATACTCATACACGTTGTAAATGCAAATGGGTCAGCTTGTGTACAAATGTATATGAAAGGTATAACGACAAAAGTAACCTTTCCTCTAGAAAAGTTCTCGATACATTGCATTAGACTTATTGCTTTAACTCGTAGTGGTTCTTAAGTATCTTGGAGTACGACCATCCTCTGCGTTGCTCCATCCAACAACATTAAAAGATAATCCTGGTGTATTGAAACTGTTGTGGAGTGCAAGTGTTACAGAGACTATTCTTGAATCGATGACAGTTATAGCTAACTATAACATCAAGAATTAAGTTAATGAAATAGTTTCATTAAGACAAGAATGATTTAATGTTGCATGTAAGATCAAATTGCGTAGCAAAACTGAAATTATCAGCTAACATATGGGCATATCCAGAATACTTTTCAATTTGAGAGTAATTGACTAAAAAATCTTCAATGTTTGCGTTATCACAAATATGGTTTTAGGTTTTTTCGTAACATTATGTAACACTAACAGACTAACAGAAATATATAATGTAAAATCCCATAGAAAAATTTTTATAGCTGCGTGAGAAAATAAAAAATTTGAAAATTCCATGTGTAAATCATGAAAATATTTACATAGAAATTTAAAAGTTCTGTGGATATGCTCATATACAAATTAAAATAATTAAATATTATCTGTTTCTATACGTTTAAAGCAGCTATATCACTATTTGGAATGTATCCTGACATTCTGGTAAGCTCAGACCAGTCATCGAATGTGAACCATGCAACCAGCGAATAATTCATAGTCCTGATAATCAAAGATCCAGTACAATCATGATTTACTTCTGCAGACTGATTCGATTGAGACAACAAAAGGAAATTCATTTTCACGAGCCTGTCGTACATTCGGACCAACCAAGGGTTCGGCATGTGAAAAGTAGCATTGATTACCTGAGAAAAAATATAAACGTTATTATACAATACAATCTAGTTTAATATATAAAACATGAAAGTATTCATTTCGTACAATACATAAATTGAAAAATCAGCAAGAAAATTTTAACATGCATATTCACAATGATATCATAAGATGGAAAAGAAAAGTAATCATAGACTTTGAAAATCTAACTAAGCTACAGTGAAAATATCCTTTGCATCATTTATACTTTAGGTTTATCATTAAAATATTTTATAGCACATGTTTAATAGTAGTAACGCACAGACAATTTATAGATAAAACAGTTATTTGCGCTTAAAATTCACTTGCTTACAAAACAACAAGTTTCTAGAATTAAAAATGTTTACTATGCAATTTTGAGTAAGAATCTTTACGTGTATGCACGTACCATTTTTAATTACAAAAATTTGTATTCCGGACAAAAATAAATACAACATTTTTCTTTTAAATTAAATATAACATAACATTTTTTTCGTCGTACATTTGGTAGAAGCACCAGTTTTGGCCACATGAAAATGTAAGCATTGATGAAACTATACAATATTTACGTAATATTGAGTTCTCTTACTTCTTTTTAAAATCCTTAAATTATTTTCTACCAAATGCTTCATGTTTGAATAGCATTCAACAAGAAAACTTCTTACAAAAACTGATTCGAAACTTTACTAACCCAAACCTTCATATTTTTCAGTAAAATTATCTTAAATAGAAAAGGTTTACATATAAATCATTGCTACTCCTGAAATATTAGGAAAGAATAAGGAAAAATATAAAAAATGGTTAAAACGAAAATATTCTAGACATATTATTTCCACGATAAAAATGTATCAATTTATAATTTTCAGAGTTATTTTGACTTTTATAACTGAGAATAAACAATTTCATTTCTATTTTATTTTCAATAAGTAAAAAAATTTAATTGAGCAAAATAAAATTAGTTGAAATATCGTGTTATAAGTTAGACTTACTAGGACAGGGATTTTGCGGTGGTCTAATACCTAGTGGCCCCGGAGACCAAAACTACCAGAAAAAAAAATGAGTTAAAATATTATTACATCATAAAAATGTATAGATACTATAAATATAACTTATTTTATACAAGATTATCCAAGATATGGGCCATCTACCCATTTCATCCAGAATTATCGTATTTTGAAAAAATATACTTTTGCGTAGTTTTTTTTTGAGATGACTTGACCGGTTTTTTATGAAGCAAAAAGAAAATGGCTTATTATATTTGTCTCTATGGTAGGTTGCACTAGAATTAAACATTTTTTTGGTTAAGTATCTTTTTAATCACAAAAACCACTTTTTTATTCGTAATTTTATGAATTTTTATGGTTTTAGGCATCAAAAAAGTACTTATTCAAAAAAAGTTTCAATTCTAGAGCAAGCTATCATATAGGAACATATAACAAGCAATTTGCTTTTTGTTTCATGAAAATCCATAAAGCGGTCTCCAATCATGGGGAATATTAGTGTAGTAAATTGCTGTCAAATTTTTTATCATCATGTGTTATATCACAAGACAATTCGATTGAATTTTAAATTCCATAATATAGTTCATTATATTTTTATAATCAATCCCGAAATTAAACATAATAATTTTTGTAATTCTTATACTAATATTATTAATAATTATATTTTTTTATATTTTTAAACACATTAACATAAATGTTTTTGTATTAGTAGTCTACAAAAAAAAAGAGAAAGAAAATCAAGTTTTTCGTCATTTTAATGATATTGAGCCCTGTCAGACGAATCGTCATATCGTCTCAAATATTTTTTCATTATTAAGGAAAACTATTTTCTTAGCTTTAGAATAACATATATAATTAAAAAATTCAATAAAAAAAATTAGATTTTTAAGTATAAGAGCACCATAAACTTTGAAATATAGTTTTGAATGTAGAAATATAAATAAAGCGGGATTATGATACCCTTGATAAATGACTTTTCTTAAAACTGTAATTCTTTAACATAGAAAAGGCTTAAGTATCATTTTTATTTACTTACTTCTTTAAAAATTAAAGAATATTGATTCTTTACAAAGTTATCATAATTCAAAATCTGAATGTCGCTATCTTATTTAGGTGATCGAGTGGATCAATGATTGCTGTCAAACTATAATTAAATTCGATAGTGCCTGATAATCCAATAACAACGAAAACAAAAAAATTGTAAAACTTATACCTTCCTTGTCTTTTTGAGAAAGCTATTTGATATGATAGTTAGAAGTCTTATTTGATAATCATGACAATCATTTTTCAGAGTTCAAAAAAACGAGTAAGAAGTAATTTTATTTGTTCGTTTTTGCTGTCTTTTAAATTTTATTTTAAGAAATTTTCAAGCAAGAAAAGTACCTTTAAAACTGCATTTTCTTACATTTTAACTGAATAGTAAGATTGATGATGTATAGTGCCTGTGAAGCGTAGAACAAAACCTTGAAATTTTTTTGACCGTGTCGAAATATAATCTTAAAATTATATCATATTCGCTTAAGATTTATTCATTATAGAAAGATAAAAATTATTATTTATATCTATGATGAATACATTTAGATTTATCGTTTTATGGTTTTAAAATCATGACTTTTTCTTTATACTTATACCGCTTTATAAAATGAACAACAAGGAAAAACGATAACTGGTCTGTATTATTTTCTTGTTTACTCCACCTTTTGTAATAAATGCTGGAAGAGTATATTCTCTTGCGTTATATTTGCTCTCTAACTCTCGCTTATCTCCGCACGTTTTCATCTACTCCCTCCAAATAAATCACATTAACGTTCTCTCTCTCTCTCTCTCTCTCTTTCTCTCATTCTTTCTCAGTCTCTCAGCAAACGTAAAAATGCATTATTGAAAAGCGTAATTAAAGCGCGGAAAAGGTAATACTCATGCATTATCCTTTTAAAGGAATTATTTTACGAGTCAATGATTTGAGTATGAGCGGCCGCGCGCGTACGCAAGAAAAGAAAGAGGCTAATGCGTTTTCGATATGAAAACTCGATGAAGAGAGAAGAGTCGGCATTTTTCCTCTCGCCCGAGTTCACTGGAGAGTGGAAAATTAAAGTGAGATAGAGCGAGTGTTTTATATGTGGGGGAAGTAGGAAATGCGCGGCAGGAAAAAAAAGTAACAAAAACAGAGAAAGAAATGTTGAGTCGTGAAAAGAACAGCAGAAAATTAATTCAGAGTAAAATTAAAGACTTTATTAATATAAGAGACGAAGAGTAGAGATCGGGTTGTAAAAACAAAATGTATTGACAATTTACTTTACATTTCCATGAAAATACGTGGTATTATACTCGTATCTTGTTGCATTAAAATAACAATAGGCAACATTATGGTAAATATTTGCGAATTTTCGGAGTTGTTGATTACAGGTGGATTTTATATTTAATGAAGTTAGTTAACAATTTTGCGAATTGTCGTGAAAATTAACGACATTTTTAGTGGAAGCAACTAATGTTGTTTTAATTACGTCCTTTAAATTAGAAAGAATTATTTCAATGGAAGAAAGGAAGACAAAGATGACAATAGAGAACAAAGAGGACGTAGATAAAGCGGCGAAACGAAATAGAAAACTTTTCTTCATGTTTTATTTAACTGGCTCCCCTATAATGCAAGGTACAATTTTCCGGACTTCTACCGGTATTAAATAAGTTAGGTTGATTGCAGGAAAAAGCGGTATCTAGGTCAATTGTATACATCTTTAATTATAACAAAAGGAAATTATCGTCACTCCAATAATTAAAATTTATTTCCAGAGTCTAATTTTTTTAATCTTACAATTTAATGGCGTAAAAAAGTTTTTCAGCATCTCTCTTAAAAATTTATCAGAGCTTAAACGTTAAAAAGTTAACCCAGTTTACACTGTGATCAAATTCGAAATAAAATTGCTTCAATACTCACAGCAATTTCGAAAGTTTAAAATGGAATCGTTAACAGCGCAACGAGTCCAGAGTCGTTCGCGCTCTCGATTTTCGAAATAAACTATAAACGCAACCGAATTCATTTCAGTAGTCAAAATAAGCAAAAAATAAAGTCAATTATTGCAACGTAATTTCCGTAAATCGTCGTTAATTTCCTTTCCCCTCAGAACCTAACCTTTCCCACGTGAAATCCTGTGCCACGAAAGTACCCTTATCCCGTACCTGTGCACGTCTGCAAAATAAAAATAAAAAGGCACAGAAACCAAAGCACGCGCGCTCATAAAAGAAGACAAACAAAAGCAAGTTCGCGAACCGAAACAAAGCTTCCCCTCTGGAAAAAAAAACTAGCGCGAAGAGTGTATACATACATACACTGTATAGAGAAACGTAAGGTGAGGGTATATATTGGAGCTTTGCAATCAATGCGACCTCCGGAAGGATGGAAGAAAACGCGGCTTGGTTTATTATCATCCTGACCTTTCCCAGTAGCAGCAATAACAGCCGGGAGTCTTCAATCCACGCAGGCGATGTAGGTTTACGACAGGGAATAATGCAGGAAAAAGCGCGGATGTGTATATACACTTCTATATCCCGTGCAGTTTTCTTTCCTTTTTTTTTATTTATACCAAGCTTGCGTGGGTATTTGTTTATCTGTGTATATACGAGTGTTTTCAAAGGCAGAGTGAGAGAGTATAACTCGTTTTTCTTCCAATTATTTTTATGCGAAAGCTCGCGCAAGGATGCGTTTGTTTGGCCCGAGTTTTCTCTCTCACTCTCTGTGCGCGTGTGCATCACGAGGCGTCGTTAGCGCGTTTGTTTCTGGATGTGCGCGCGGCGCGAGCTGACGAAGATGCGAGGGGAGACGAGGAAAACAGGACCTTTCTTGTTTTCTGTGTTTTTTTTTCTTTCTCTTTTGTATGTTTCAGGTCGTGATGCCAAGTCCAATGAATCAAGCTGACGAACGGGGTCGGACCAATAATTCGCGTCCCGAGGCGAAAAAGTAAAGTCAACAGTCATGTATTGGATCTGTTATTTGAAGTTGCAATCTGCATATTGCAATAAATGTTCGATAAGTAAAAAAAAAAAAGATTACTCTGTGTCTCGGGATATTTGACTTTATTTAGATTTTTCGGTGTATCAGAAATTCTCTTAATATGAATTTTATTATAATATAATTGTTTAGAATTAAGATTGATAGTTATGAATAAGTGATGGAAAAGTATATTAAACGTAAAAAAAACTATGATAGCAATTCACTGAGAAAAATCTGATAGGCTCAATAAAACAAGTTCGTTAAAATGAAATTATTTATTTCACAAATTTCATTAAATTCCCGAATCATTTCCCGAATGAATTTTGTATATTAAAACGTATAAAAAATAAAATCCTTTCACTCAATATAGTTGCTTATGATTATGGTTGAATATTTCATTAGATCTAGCAAATTCAATTCCAAATAGCATTATAAATTAATGTAAATAAAAAAAATACTGAAGAAGATCCTTCCGTTATCGAAACAATATTATATAGACACCATAAAACAATATATCCATCGATGACATCAAAATATCCCACGTACACTACAGCAAAAAAAAACAGATCAAAAAGCTATACACCCCCTCCTCCTCCTCCCACCCACCCTACGTATCTAAAAACCAAGCCTCTCGCTCATCATCAGAAAACAATATTCCCTTTGTCCCTTCGTCCCATACACCGACACTGAGAATACACGCCGTCATTCGCGCTTGCCGTACCGATTTCCCAGGCTCTCTCTCTCTCTCTCTCTCTCTCTCGAAACGCAGGCAACCCTCCCAGCTATTGTCGATATCGCCATCATCATTATCATCGTCGTCGTCGTCGTCATCGCCGTCGTCGTTAAAGGGCTTGCAAAGCGCTCACATCGATGATGGCAACAATAACGAGGCCGTTATAACGCGACGCGCTTTTATTGTAACGCATAGGTACATATATGCGGGTTTCGGCTTACTGCCACGGCCCCATTTCCAATTCATATTCGAGCGCGCGAATGGCTACACGTGCGAGTTATATAGCAGTCGCTCGTTCGAGAGAGTGAGTTTTGAGGGAATATAATTGTCACGCGATTCGGTTATTGATGTTGGAATTTATGCGAGTGGTTGGAGAGGATGCACTACTGCTCGGCGAGGTTTAATGTGGTTAAATGAGTAGAAATGCGTTTGATTGTTTTGAAAAAGTATGAATGTTCTATGATAAATTAGATTGGGGTTACATGTGAGTTGACATTAAAAATTGTGTCTTGAGAGAGAAGACGTACACTTGTCCAACTAATGATTATACGAACTTATCTGTAAATGAAGATCAATTACAATTATATAAATTATCTCGTGATAAGAGATCAAAATGTATCAGTCATGTTATGCGTGCTAATCCAAATCACAGCATTTTTAAAGTTATCTTTAACTAGATTGACGATAAAATGGAAGAGTATTGGAATACTCTGGTTCTTTTTATTTTTTTAAACATATCGATTTTTGTTTGACATTTTCATCAGTTAAATTTATGCAATAATCCTACGAGTATTTAAAACCAATGCTGTTCCAACAAAAATTTGTACTGTGTTACATATCCTAATAAATTGGTGAGCTTATTAGTTACAATACCGATTTAAGTAGCTAAGAGGACTATTCAAATTCTGCTTGTAATAAAAAGATAAACAATCATTGCAATATACTATGCAGACATACCCAACGGCTCAATATTGACGCACCGATATCGTCTTTACAATGCTGCTGAATATACACTCGCTGCCTTGGGGATTTGGATGGCTGTTATACCAAAGCTGGGCCAGCTTTATATATTTTCGTTATTTTAACTAAATATAGTTTTAAGTTAACGAAAAACTTATTAGATAAACTGAATAAACTGAATTTAGTGATACAGTTAGATGGCGATTCTTTCCCTTACAATCCCTTTTAAAGAATATTACGTCATTTGCGTTGGAGTGAAAAAGATAGAATGTCGCTAAACAGCCTCTCTGGTTACTTGCTTCTTTAATTATCGAACATTAAGTCACATTAATTGTATAATAGTAACCGAACATTTATATTTATATAGCCATTGTGATTCTAAGCTTTTTCCAGTCTAATTTTAGGAATGCTATGATTTGGACCTGCACATAACGTGACTAAACTTTGATCTCGAGGATTAGATAATATAATTTACTTTGACTGATTGTTTCTTATTCTAATTTAGAAGGTTTATTTATAAATAATACATTTTAATCGATAATATATAGCAATTGTAGATGGCACTATGATACGACGAAGAAAGAAAAAAAACACCTTTGGAGTATTATCATATAAGTTACACGGTTACCTGCGTAGGCGTAAATTCCATGTTTATCCCATAGAGAGCGCTATCACCTGACTCACAATTGTATGGATTATGTATGCAGTATACTAAGCGAAAGATTATATACCGTTTCTGCGTTCAATATTTAAGGATGTAAACCGAGATGTAAACGCTTTCTGCACATTCTCAAAAAGATTTCCTATACTAAAACATCTATACATTTAAAACAACAATATTTACGAGAAACTGTTTTTATCTATTATCAAAATTATAGTTAACATTCCTTGTATTTCCTAAAATCGTTCCATAATGTGCAAAACAATTCATTGCTTTCCTCGAACTGTAATAATTTTCATATATACCGCGACGAGTGTACACTTCAGACGCAAGCATCGGAAATTCGGCTGCTTGAATTTCCTCTCGACATAACTTTGCCAGTTACAAAAGGGGACATTACAAAGCTTGGCACACACACACACTCAATCTTAAGTCGAGCAACCGAACCACTTCCTAATTCTCATACTACCATTTTCTCGCAAACTTATTTGTTTACTCAATAATATCCCAGTCGATATACAGCAAAACAACAACAATCAACCGCTCAATAATTCTACCCTATATCGCGCTAAAAATACATTCTCCTGATACACATAACAAAAGCCCCTCAATTCGAACGTATAGAAACAAACAAATATTCCCGTATCGATCCTTCATCCCCTCTCCTTTCTCCTCTTCGCCGACAATTTACTACACTACCCCTGCAGCGACATATCCGCTCATCTTCATCACGCGCTCGCATATATACACATACACACAGATATACTACCACCTCACGTCCTTGCATGTAGGTACGTGTCATACGCCACTGCCAGCCTGGCGAGTAATGAAACTGCGTGCTGCGCCAGAACCAACCCCATCCTCCTCCTCCTCCTCCTCCTCCTCCTCCTCAGAACCCCCGAAAGAGCCGTATAAACATACAGAGCTCTCTCTCTCTCTCTCTCTATCCCTCGACGAACGCGGGCGCACACGTGTAGAGTATATACCCCCGGCCGAGCGCGAGAAATAGCCCGACCTTGACCTTTAGCCATTCTCTCTCTCTCTCTCTCCCACCCTTCTACGTTGGATCTCTGTCTCTCACTCCCTCCCTCGCTTTTAAGAGTCCGCTCTGCGCGCACGCCAGGCTCTATCGATTGACCCGAGTATAAGAGCACAAGGGGGGACACGCAGAGAGCGAGTCTTTTGGCCACGACGCGCACGTTTTCTTGTTTCTCGCTTTCGTTTTGCGTTGCAGGCATCCGCCAGCGTGGGTGTGGAGGAAGAAAGAAAGAAAAGGGGAGAGTGACGTAGGTGAGGCAAGAGGTCCGAGGCTTTGATGTGGCGCACAAGCAAGCTACGCTCGTAAAGATAGTATTATAGGCTGGATAGAAGGGGGGGGGTATATGAGAAGGGGAGGGAGGCGGTTTATATTGTAGGTGAGAGGTAGAGTATAGAGAGTGCATGTGCGTAAGAAGGAGTGGAAGGTTCAGGATGAATATATAGAAGGGGTTGATGAGATGGTCGTGACGCAGATCGACCATTTGAATTGTTGTTGATGCATATTAAATATGATTTTCTTTTGAGTGTAATCTTGTATGTGCTGTGCCTTATTTGTCAAAGAATATCGTACATATAATATTGTTATAGGTGTGGTATAGAATTGCTTGAATGTTTGGTTATTATTTATGGTAAGAACGTGAAATTACTTTCCATGTCTTACTAATGCTTGACTTTATCTACTTAAAGTTGTATGTTTTCAAAAGTTGTATGTATTTTAAGGAAAAGAGTCAGTTGCTTTATATAAGGAAATATAAAATATTCATTTTTTAAGTCAAACTACTCATATAAAGTACCTTACATTATTATTTCCTTAAAATATATAGATTACGTATTTTACAGATGAATATGTAAAAACCTTTTCAAATCTGTATTGATTTATCTAAATGCAAATGCATCCTTCTTTCTTCCCCCCCCCTCTCTCTCTCTCTCTCTCTTTCAGTCTCTGCTTGGAAAATCTTTTTGCAAAAATAAGTCGATCCATTTCTTCGTATTGAAAACGAAAGAAATTGCAAAACGCAACGAAATCTTCTTACTCGAATACATCTCTGACTAAATTATTTTCCGTAATAAATTATATTTGAAATGCATTAGCTGATCAGAATGAATGGTATTCAATAATTCGTACTTATATATATGAAAATTTTCAGTAACATCAATTTGTGAATTTTGCATAAAATATAATCTTTAACAAAACCCTATAAAATTATACATATTATACATAATTCATTCTGGATTATCACATACGAAAAATCCCCTGAAAATCTTACGCTGAATCTGACAAACGTACTTGACTTTAAGCTCACATACGCGATTCACATATCCTACGAAATCTTTTGTATCCGAAATATCGTATCTACATATAGAAACAATCGAAAAATTTGCTTCGTTCGTGAATGGAAATATATTCATCTTCGAAAATCAACTTAAAATATTAAGCAAACAAAATCCACTACGAAAACTAATTACCAAAAAAATAAAAATATAATTCTCCATTCTCATGGCGACGCGTCGAATATCACACGTACGCCGATAAATCAGAATATAACCTTCCACGGCGAATTCCTCAAACATTTTTCATCAGGAATTCTCCACCTCCGCAATCGCTCGCGCGATATCTCGCGAATATCGATGAAATTACCATTCCTTGCGGGCAGCTTTTTTTCCTCCCTTATATTTCCCTCGCAACTTGGAAATTGGATTAAATTTTCTCCCGGGCGCGCTTTAAATTAAACGCGGCTGTGAGCTACACACAAGTGACTACCTACCTACCTACAATCTACCCTCCATTGCTCGTGCGGCCACGGCTTTAACTGGGTCGAGAAGTCGCTTTGTTTCCATTCCACCACCGCCTCTCTCTCTCTCTCTCTCTCTCCCTCTCTCTCTTCTGTACATCTATATTACACGTGCATTTCCGGACCCGAAAAAGTTCTTATCGCTCGTGCCCGCGCTTGGTTATTACGTAAAGCCAAAAGAGAGCAAGCTTCTCACTCGCACGCGCAGTACGCGATATATAAATATTCCTGGGAAAATATTTTTGGTTTTTCCTTTTGCACAGGCAAGTATAGCGAGTCAATCTTATATTGAAAAAGTTTTTGCAACGTTGGATTTAATAATTCATCGCCTACCTCACCCTACAAAGAATAAGTTTCTCCTATGTTTTTTCTAAAGGTGGAGGGGCACCGAGAGATGCGTTTTCTTCGAGGAGCTGATATCGAGCGACTAGTCTCTTGCCGTCGACAAGCGCGCACCTACCTTTGCGCTAAGTGATGCAAAAAACGGGGAAAGAAAGTAGTCGCGCATAATCCGGCGACGTGATCGATGGCCGGTGCATTCTGTTGTAGGATAGATGGAGAGAAGGAGTACGGAAAGGAAAGGTATATATATTTATAGGTATAGGTGTATAAGAACCATCAGCGCGTGTCTTACAAAGACGTCAGTTTAAAAGATTCCCACGGCTGAGGTTTTATTTTTACAGGGCTAGAGAGAGAGAGAGAGAGAGAGAGAGAGAGAGAGAGAGAGCGAGAGAGAGAGAGAGAGCGAGAGAGAGAGAGAGAGA
>JAYJLV010097857.1:0-12367 GCA_036873485.1 Torymus texanus | reverse complement strand
TTATATGTACTAATATTTTAAATTGTGTTTTTAGGTAATTTTATACAGAGGGTTTTATAGCTGTAAGACCCCCTTAATTGAATGAAGTGTTCCTGTCTTGAACTGTAGCTACATTTCAAATTTAAAAAAACTGTCACTGCACGCTTATAATATTTCATTTTAAAATCTTTTCAGATCTATCTTCACATATAATACATTTAATATTCACTCATAAAGTTACTCACTTAGACACATAATCAGAATATAAGAAAAAACTGTTGAAATCACAAATGTTTATGTTCTCTGCTAATGTGAGCTAACAGATGTGCATAAACTATGTTTACACTTCATAGCAGAAGTTACATAATACACAGGTACAAGAGATATTGCTATGGCTACTTCAGAACTAGTTGATAAAGGAGCTGTTGTAGAATGTAAACAAACGTCGGATCATTTTATTTCTAGTTATTTTCTTGTACAAAAACCAGATAAGTCATTTAGATTTATATTCAATTTGAAAGAATTAAATAAATTTATTAACACACAACACTTCAAACTCGAAGATTATAAAAAAGCAATGAAGCTAATTGATAAAGAATGTTTTATAGCAACTATTGACCTACAGAATGCTTATTGTAATATATCGGTTGTAAAATCTCACAGAAAATTTCTGAGATTTGAATCTACGGATAAAATCTACGAGTTTACGTGTTCGGGTTTTGGTTTATGTACAGCTCCCCAAGTATTTACGAAAATTATGAAGCCATTAATCTCCTTATTGAGATAATCGGGCCTTAAATCTGTTTTATATTTGGACAATGTTTTACTTTTAGGTGAAACTTATGAAAAATGCATGGAGAATGTTAATATAACTATAAGTATGTTAAACAAACTTGGTATTATTATAAATTATAAAAAAAAGTCTTATACCAAAAAAATACTTGTAAATATTTAGAGTTTATATTTGATTCGACATTTATGACTATATCTCTTCCCCAAGAAAAACGAGTATACATAAAATTCTTAATTGAAAAGTTCAGTAGACTATATACTTGTAAAATACGCGATTTTGCAAAATTTATTGGTTTGATTATAGCATGCTGCCCTGCACTTAAATACAGCTAGCTTTATGCTAACGATTTTGAGCGTCAAAAGTTTCTAGCCTTGAAAAAATTTAAAGATAACTATAACGCTATTATGTGCTTAAATCTAAATCTTATGTGCTTAAATTTGAATCTCGACGAGATTTTTTCTGACGCATCGTTGACCGGCTGTAAATAAAAAACAACAGGTGAATGGTCATTGGACAATTGAAGAAAGAAAAAATTCTATTAATCCCTTAGAATTAAAAGCGACTTTCTTCGATTTAAAATGTTATGCACATAATTGGCGGGAAACAAATATTTTACTTAAAATAGATAATAATATCGCTGTATCGTACATCAATCGTATGGGAGGCATCCAATTCGAAAACTTAAATTCTATCACAAAAAAATCTGACAATGGTGTGAAAGCCGTAATATATGGATCTTTGTTTCATACATACAATCCAAAGATAACCGGGATGCTGATTTTGAATGCCGTAAATTAGAGAAAGACACTGAATATGAATAGTCGAACACGGTTTTCGAGATAATAACAAAGAATCTAGACACTCCGAAAATTGATTTATTTGCAAGTAGGATAAATACAAAATGTGAGAGATATGTTTCGTGGAAACAAGATCCTGGAGCAGAAAGTATAGATACATTTACAATAAACTGGAAAGAGTTATCCTTTTACGCCTTTCCACCATTTAGTATTATATTAAAAACTCTTCAAAAAATTAAAAGAAACAAAACGGAGTGAATAGTAGTAGTATCAGACTGGCCGTCTCAGCCATGGTACCCTGTTTTCCAATCATTGATTATATCTGATAAATTAAGCTTTCCACCTGATAATCTTCTATATTCTTGCGACAGGTCACCACTTCCGCTCTGGAAGAAGCTCATTTTAGTGGCGGCGAGATTATCAGGGAAGCGCCAATTAAACAAGGGGTTACGACTGCCTCATTGGACATTATGATTTCATCACTTACACAATCAACACTTAAAAATTACGACTCAGCCCTGAAGAATTGGTGGATATTTTGTAAAAACAGTCGTGTACGCCCTTGTATAATCCACCAATAGAAGAAATATTACTATTTCTCACGGATTTATAGAAAAAAGGCTGTTTTACAGTTCGATTAACTGTATGCGGTCGGTATTATCGCTAATAGTTCCATGTGAGTTTCCACAAGATGCAAAAATAAAGCGTTTCTTCAAAGGTATATGGGGTGTAATAAAAAAACGGTATACCTGGAAAAATTTTCCAGGATCGCATTTCCGAGAAAATTGTTGAGACAAAAATTGTAGGGTTTGGTCCAAAGAAACAATTGATGTCCTTGACTTTAACACCAAGGTCATTTTTGAAGGTCATTTCAAGGTCAATTTTCTCCGTTATTTTTGTTACACCCTGTATAATCTCAGACCGTCAATGCCAAAATATGATTATACATGGGACCCAAAAATAATTTTAAATTACTACTTAGCGAAAGAAAATAACGAAAATCTTAACTTAACTGATCTATCTAAAAAATTATTAACACTCGTAGCTCTTATAACGGCACACCGTATGCAAACGTTTTCTTTAATTCATATTAATAATATAAAAAGATCTAAATCAAAAATAGAAATAAGAATTCCTGAGCGCATAAAACTGTGAAAAAGAAATTCGTTACAACCACTACTAGTTATTCCTATCTATTCGGAAGAAAAAATATGTACGGCAACAACTTTGTTAAGAAATTTAGCCGCAACAAACAGTTTACGCAATTCTGTTAGTAAATTATTTATCTCAAATAAAAAGCCGATTAAAGCAGTCTCTTCACAGACGCTAAGTCGCTGGGTTAAAAATGTTTTAACTGACACAGGTGTTGACACGAATATTTTTTCAACGTATAGCACGCTACAGGCTTCAAAGTCAGTAGACTTAGGAGTAGACTTAGACGCGATTAGAAAAGCGGCAGGCTGGACCAAAGATTCGCAAATATTTGCGCGCTTTTATAATAGAATAATAGCTTCGGACAACCAAAATTTTGCCTTATCAATTTCGCGCCATTAAGTTATAAATGTATCTATAGACATCTTGTATTTTCCCTCTTAATCACACAATCATAAATAAAAATCATATATTAATATTAATTAATTAGCCGTAATGGTTTTACTGTGAACATCTACCAATTGATCTTGATGAGGAGGCGCGAAATACAATTGTAAAATTGAACGAACTTCCCTGTAAGTGAAGTTCGATTATAATTGTATGACCGCCTATGAGCGGATTTTTTCTCTCTAAATATGTGGCAAGATTGTCATGGGACTATGAATTGATCTTTTGCCACATATTTAGAGAAAAAATCTGCTCGTGTCGGTGCCCGCGCGCGGTCTGCGGGCCGGGCTTCTCATTACTTTAAAGAAATGCGGTAATGACTTGGGATTATCTATGTATAAATAATAAAGGATCATCTAAGGGTGGGTTTGATCTTCTCGGAGGAGGTGCTCATACAATTATAACCGAACTTCACTTACATATAAGTTCGTTCAAATAGTTCTCATTCCGTTTGCACATTCCCAGAAGTATCGTTTGATTCCACCAGATCCTATTAAATTCGATTTGTATTCTATGTAGCAGTTGTACTTTTTGGTGGATATATGGCGAAAACGTACTTGAACTTGGATTATACTGTTTAAATTCTTGAAATAAACAATATTTATTTTACCGCTTTTATCAATCAATTTGGCCAGATAAGAAATCGCTTTTCCCAACTAATAAGTTTCTGTGAAAAAATTTTCAAATCTTGTTCATTCATTTTTGGAAAATCTAAAACGTCTTCTGAAGACAGTTGCGTAAATTTTGTATTCCGTTGTCTCCATCTTCCAGTTTCTACTTCTTCTGCTAAGCTATTACCCATTCCTTTACGACTGTTTATCAGAGCAATTACTTGTTCGCTAGAAATACTAGAGATGAATCTCTTTTCAAACATATCAATAAGGAAGCAAGCTATACGACAGTACGTTCGTGTATAGAGAATCATTTTATTGTCGAATTACTTGTGCAACAGTTTGTATTTTTGGCTAATTACACCATGCACTGCTTCAATGAACCAACAGAAAACTGTAACCAAGCGCGATTCATTTTCCTCGATGGCTGTTAATTGTTGTCGTGAGCCCTTCAATGGAGACATGAATCCCTCATATCCCATTTTAGTTTATTTAGCAATAACATCTCTAAAGATTCTATCAACAAAAAACTTGTCACCTGATTTTAAGAGGGTAACTAAACCATGAGGATCATTGAGAATTTCTTCAAGGCTTTTTGCGTCATTGTAACTTGCATAGAAAGGTCCTAACATATCTACTATGTACTTATTAGTTCTACAAATTGTAAACGGTTTGCACAGCGGTGCTTTTTCTGATCTGAGTAAGACTTGCGTTGATATTGATTATTTTTACTTTTTTTCGTGCTTGAGATATGTGCCATCGCATACTAATGCCAATTGTTCATCGTTACATCATGCAATAATCTTCAAACTAAGGCTGTGTAATTTTCAATAAACTATTTTTTATTAGACGTTCTTATTCCAAAGCCAGATGGTAGTACATATTTCTTAAATGAATTAAATATTGATTTTGTAAAATCTGATACTTTTTGGGGCGTTCCAAACCGAGTACAGAAGAAATGACGTTATTAGAGTTGCCTGTTCGCATTCTGAACAAAACTATAACAATGGCTTGAATAACATTTCGAGAATCGGAATTTCACAGGGATGTCATCGTTTCACCTAATGTGAAAAGATTTTCCCGGGTCAAACCTGTAAATATAAGTCGACTGTCGGGTAACTGTCGGGTAATAATCTCCAATTTTATCCGTCAACTCCTTAGCAACATGTATTCTGATCTTTTGTAAAAGCTTAGAGATTTCTGAAACATTTATAATGCTAAAATTAGATACTATTACAATGTTATTTATATCTTCCTCATAAAAAAGATTTTTAATGACATACATTTTGTAATATCGATTACAAGAGAGAACAAAAATGTTTCTCTTAGTAAAAACTTGAAGCCGTGCTTAAAATGGTACTGAAATAAGATAGTGATGTTTTTTGCACAGACAACAATACTTATGTCTAGCAATATATCTTCTTATAGGCATTATGGAAAAACCAAACTTCAAATTCTAAAGTAGTTCATTCCAAAACTTATTTCGTGAATTTTTAAAAGGTTGACCATTCTCACGCTCAGCTTTATGTTAGTATAAACTCAAAATTGAACATGAAATAGTCCTTTTCATTCTTTTCAACGAAAGAAAAATACTTCGGTATTTTCAAAATGAAAGTAGGCTTATTTTCGAATTCATGTTACAAAGTATATTCATTGCGATAAAAATAATTTTCATCAAAAACTTGGTATTAATGGTACATATTATCAACTACTCAAAACATTTTCATTTTTGAGAATTAACGTTTTTAATAACCTTTTTTTGTACAAGTAGGATAATTTCTGTCAATAATGGGAATCCTTGTAATAAATAAGTTCGTCTGAATGGGTAAAAACTTGTTTGCTGGAGTATGAATTGGAAAGAAATGTGTTATAATTATAGCAAGAACTTTGAAAAATGATTGCATAGGTTTTCATCATAATTGTGTCCATAGAGTCAATTGAAGCAGTGAGTTTTTCGAAATAACAATTTTCAACGTAATTTTTTTATTTATTTATGCAATTGGATTTTCTTGGAGAGATTATTTTGCGACTAAAGGTTATATTATTACATTCATTATGATTGCATTTCAAACGTTTAGATTACATTTTTTTAAGAAAATGTACAATATTTTACAAATGTCGCTGGTCGGGTTATACAATAATGTTTGGGTTGATTGAGGAAGGAAAATATTTCTTTTTGATAAGTCGTTTATGAGACTAAAACGCTGAGTATCAAATAGCGGGCATTGCCATAGTATGCGGTTGATATCCTGCAAGTAATTTCCATGTGTAGATGTTGGATTGTTTGTTATTTTTATTTTAGCCAGTGAACTATTAAGATTATAATGTCTGGACTGTAATTGATTTATCGTTGAGATTATTTCTCTCGGAAGGTTTACGCTGTGAAACCAAGGGCTTTTAGACTGTCTATAGAAATGTGCGAACTATTCAATGCCCTTGCTTTGACCTGATGTAAAATTTTTTCTTTTGTCTCTGTTTTTGCGAGGTCTTTATTAAGTGTGCGTAGGTCAGAAAAAGGAATTTTCAAACTACTATTTGTTATTAGGTTGGCTGCTTCTTTGGCTTTCGTGTCGGCGATTTCATTTCCTAAAATACTTCGTTGTGCTGGTAACCAATAAAACTCTATTTTACTATTGTTTAAAGTTTTGGCCTTGAATTCAAGAGTTTTCTTTATTATTTCTAATATATAAGGATTCGTTTTTATAATAAACTTTGGATTTTTGAAACTTATCAGCACACCTAAGGAGTCTAAGAAAATGATTACATTTTTATTGGTTTGAGTAAGGGCGTAGTCGATGGCACAGTTGATTGCGATACATTCAGCAGTCATTACTGATGTTTGTTTGTTTATGCTTTTACTACAAGCGGTTCCTACAGAGTTTGAGTGTTCTGATTTGCTTCCATCTATATATATTGCATAGGCATTTTCTTTTTCTATTAAATTTTTAATTTGTTCATCTGGATTTTTACTTTTTTTCAGTGATAAACCGAAATTGGTATTAACATTGATAGTACCTGTATGTGTGTGGTAGTCATAGGAATAGATATTGTACTTATTCGTAGATATGATTTGTGGAAATATGTGTTTCATAGAATTTATGCACTGTAGTAGGAGTTTTCAGTTGTTTATATTGGGGATATTATTTATATTTTTAATCGTTCGTATTAAAGTATCGTGAATTAATAATTCTTTATTTGAAATGATTTTGTTTAAGTAATTATAGGAAAGAAATTTTGTGCGATTTTCAATGAATAGTATTCTGGGTTCCGGGATTAATACATTAGTAGGAGTACTAACTCTGTGGCCAAGAGCTAGCCTAATCGCCATGTACTGAATTTTTTCCAATTTTTCCATGAGTACTGTCGATGTGGGAAAATATATATACGAGGCATAGTCAATAATGGATATGATATAACTTTTATAAAAAATAAGAAGCGTTTCAGGAGGTGATCCCCACCAGGTACCTCTTAGAAATTTAATTATGTTCATTGCTGTATGGGTTCTTTTATAAATTTCTTCTGTTTGTTGTTTAAACGTTAATTTGTAGTCAAATACCACTCCTTAAAAACGTACATTTTCGCTTACCTTAACACTTGTATTTTTTATTTTTATTTCTGGCTGCCTTGAAGGTTTCTTTTTTCTTATTGTTAGGCATTTATGAACACACGCACACCTATATTCTACACCGACAGAAAGTGGTCGCGTCACACATCATACGAGTTTTATAAGCCAATCGTGACTCGCGATAGATCTCGCGGTTTGGGAGAGGGCTCCGACACTTACCGCCCCCGCGCTCAAAAGCTTTAGTCTCTCCACAGATCGCCTCGCGTGCGCATCGACCCCCCCACCTCGTGTTAAGTACTTTACAATAACCGCAAAATTCCAATCGGAATCACTCAGTCTTTTTATTTCCGGCACCCAACCGTATACATTAATTGGTCCTTCGAGCCGGATCACGCGCGAACTCGTGTGATTTTTGTACACGTGTAGGAAGAAAATCGACGTCGAGAACATCCAACACGCGCAACCCACGCGGCAACCGGCGGCCGCCATTTAGTGGCCACGTCCACAGCTGCTATATGGAGCCAAAAAAAAAAACGGAAAGCAGCTGAAGTTTTGTTGCAGACGTACTTCGCGGGGGAGATCGCGCACGCGTTCGGCCGTCTAATAGCGAGCATCTTGCTCGACTCGGGAGTGTAGGAGACATCCACGAGATATTTCCACGTCACGAGATAACCGCACGACCCCATAGACGACCGTCACAGCCATCGACGAGAGCAAGGCGATCCGCGACGAGGAGAGGTATCATCACCAGCAGAGAAAGAGACGGACGAGTCCAAGACAGCGAAGGGGGGAGGCGCTCCGGTACAGCGATGCAGCTCGCAACTGCCGACGATCGCAGTTGCCGCGCGAGCCAAAACCTCGGAGCAGAGGAGCGACATCGCTCTTACCCTGCCCCCGCTAGACCAGGTAACTCGTGGCCGCGGCCTGCAGCTGACGTCACTGCTCCGCTGCTCGCAGGCCGTCTCGGCCGCGGCGCTCGTCTTCACACCCGAAGTGCGTCTCGACCAGCAGCCGACACAGCTGCTGCACTGTTCGCAGGCCATGAGTATCGGCCGCGGCATATGCCACCGCACACTACAGTGCAACTCGTCCCTGCAGCTGACGTCGCTGCGCCGCTGCTTGCAGGCCGTATCGGCTGCGGAACTCATCCATATGCATATACACAGTGCGTCCCACCGATCAGTAGTCGACATCCCTGCATCGTCGCCGCTCGTAGGCCGTTTCGGTCGTGGGCGTCCCTATCGTCGACATCGAAACATCGTTGCCCGCCAGCTGGCCCGGCCGATGCGCCAGCCTCTACGGGCAAGCGCACCTGCTCGCAACTGATACGCGATCAGCGATACGCGGGAGGCCCTATGGCCGGTGTCGTACTCGCCTCAAGGACCGCTGCTCGCGCTGCCGCTGCTGGTGTTCTGCAGCTGCTGCTTCGCTGCTGCTGCTGCTTCGGGGCGTCTCCCGAGTTGCCTACGGTGAGCGGTGATCGTGAGGCTTGGTCTCATTATCTCTCTCCCTCGAGCGGCGACTAGCCGTTGACGGTGGCTGTTGCTGCCGATAGCTGGTGGGCTCGGCGCTGAGACGAGGCGGCGGTGTTGGAATTGCTGCTGTCTTTGCTTGGCCAACGAGCGTAGCCTGCTGTGCTTCGTTGTCTCTTTTTTCTCTCTTTCTCACTCTCGACAATGACTGGTGCGAGGAGCGGGTTTAGGAAGCGTGCGCGCTAGGCAATGGCTAGCCAGAGACTATTTAGTCTCTCTCGTCATCCTTCGCCAACGTTGCCGAATCCTCGAAAAGAAAGCCCGTGTTAGTGCGTGTACATTATTAGTGTACAGGCACGGGCTTTGGCTACGGCAGCGAGCAAGCCAAGGGTGAACGAGCAGCCTCCCCCCCCCCGAAGCCGCGAATCTCCTCGAGATGAGCGGCTTCCCCCACACTCTCCGTAGCCATCACCGCGTGCCTGCGAACTCACGTCATTTTCAATACCAATTGTAAGGATAGGAAGGTGACATAAATAGGTCTTTCTGAGGCGACCCATTAACGAAGCGCAATAGTGCTTCCTGCGTCCTCGGAGTCCTCTGCTTGTGCTCGGCTGAGGCTCCTCTGGTGCTGGAGCGGAATGCGCCGATGACGAGGGCGTCGCCGTTGCGGGCGCACCCTCCATCGTCGGGATACGATTCCGGCGAGCGTCCCTGCCTCGCCGCCTTCTCTTCCCCTTTTACATCGGCTCTCCCGCAGCCTCAGTCGTCGCAATCGTCACGACTTCCAGCGGCTGTACGCTACCCGAGCCCACCTTCGCGGCAATCAATACCGCCTCCTTCTTTTCCGCCAAGTATGCGGCGTGTACGGGCCCACATCGAGGGCAAGTGCGCACAGACACTCCCAGGTGCCCGCAATTAAAGCAGACGATCTGCGTCCATGGATGCGCACAATCTACCATTCGATGCCCGGGAGACGGCCGTTGAAGCAGGTGAACGGCCGAGCGTCCACAAGCGGATCCACTGGGACGTGGACCAGTCCGCCAAATTGGGTGCCCTTAATACGGCATCCATCAAGCCCGAGCCATTTGCCATGTCGGATTTTCTTTGCGGGCTTGGGCGTCCGCGTGTGGCTCTCGTTCGCACACTGTTCCGCCTTACCATCTCCGTGAGCCCACTTCTCCGCTCGGCGTCTCTTTCCGCGCATCCTCGGAGTGCTCGACGAACTTGCGTTCATCTCTCGCCCCTCCTGCGCTCTCTCTCCTGCGCGCGCCTGCTCTCTACTCGGTTCGGCGACGAAAATAGCCGACTCAATGTTTTCCCTCTCAAAGCCGGGACGCTTCGCTTTCCTCTTTTTCCTCCTTCTACCTGTGCCGGACCGCTCGTCATTTTCACGGCGGCGTTCCTCTTCCCAAAATCCAGCCGGCGCGACATTCAAACCGGCGTACCTACTCGGTGCATTGCCGACGTTTCGAATGCCCCGCCTCGCCGTCGGATCTCGAAGGCGGAGGAACATTTCCGCCGAGGAAACGGGCTCTCTGTCCCATTCCATGACGGTCACGCTTAGGCTGCCTCCCACAATCGGCACGATCCCAGGGATCCCTGCAGGCAGCGGATTCGGATCCGTCACCTCCTGAGTGCCCTCCTGGCCGAGTGGTTCCGGCCAACCCGTCGATAGGGGTCTGGGCAAGACTCTGCCCACCTGCCGGCTCACACTATTCGGCTGCTCCGCCGCTACAATTTCGCTCTGAATGTCTACAGCATTCTCGGCGAAAACTGCGACAGCGGGCGCGTCTTGCGAGGGCTCTTCCAGCAGGCGAGCCTCCGTTTTCCGCGTCTATCTGCCCATCAGCCACATCGGCTAGCAGGCCGTCCTCCTCTTCCTCCGAGATTGTCGAGAGGGCTGCTCCCAACCGCACAGCGGTCGGCCTCTCCCCCACAGTAAAAGGGCGATCACGTCACCTTTCACCAACTCAATCCAGGCGGCCTCTTCGCGAGGCGCGTCAGCAGCGTTACCGCCGACAGCCTCCTCGCGGCGCACGCCCGGCTCGCTATCCGTCGGTGCCTCCCAGAGCACCTCCGATTCTATTCTCCTCCAATTCTTCTACCGCGGACTCGCGGTACCTAGAACACACAACACCAAATTTTCTACCTCTACATTCCGTCTACTTTCTCCTTTCACACCTACGCTCCCTTCACCTGTATCCTTTTTCATGCATTTAGCGCGTGTTTACGCTCCTCGGCGGTATCCATCTCTTTAACTCAGAGACGTGAGCCATCACCGTTTTTTTCTTCGAATTCACCTCGAGAATATACACCTCGGGCGACTTTACTTCCAGAATCTTATACGGCCCGGCGTATTTTACATCTAACTTGGCAGAGAAAGCGCGCGCGGCATTTGACAAGGAATGCTGCTTGCGTAACACTAGATCACCTACTTGTAACTCTATCTGTTGTCTCCCTTTATCATAACATGTTTTCTGGCGCTCCTGCTCCATATGAATATGTTGAGCTACTAAATCTCTTAGCGCATCTAGCCTTTTCAAGCGCTCTTGCCAATCTGCAGGGTCGATCCTTACTACTACTTCGCGCGCATCTACCTCTCTCCTCAAAAAAAACGCAGGTGACACGCTCGTTGTTGCTTGCGTCGCGGTATTAATCGCGTGACGGAAAGCATGCAAATTTTTATCCCAGTCTTTGTGATCCACCCCGACGAATGTCGCAATTAATGTTATCAAAGTTCGTTTTGTCCGTTCGATTGATTCGCTCTGCGGGTGATACGGCGGCGTAGTGACATGCTTAATTCCGTACTCTATGAGAATCTTGCTCAGATGTTTATTAACGAACTCCTTACCATTATCGGTGAGGAAATAGTCGGGCGCCTCCCATCTGAACAAGATTAACTCCTCAAACGCGCTTTCGACGGCCTTCGCGTCTGCCGATCGGAGTGGCTTTAACTCTATCCAACGCGTAAATAAATCTTGAAATACAAGTATGTGTTTAAATCGATTCTTACTTTGTGGCAATTCCATCATATCGGCCGCGACGACCGCCCAAGGCCTCTCTACTACTCGCTTTCCCATTAGCCCTTGCGGTGCGGACTGCACCGACTTGTAATGCTGGCATTCTTCACAGTACCTGACAAAATCGTGCACGTCATGCCACACACCAGGCCAGTAGTACTCACTAGCAACTCAATTATTCGTCTTCGAGACACCAAAATGTCCCGAAGTGTCTCTTAGCACACGCTCTCTATGATCCACTGGCACTAATAGGCGTCAGCGCACCTCGCAATTTAAAATGTGGTCAAGAAGGCGATCAATCATGTATTTATACAAGAAATCACCTACGACTCGCCAATTTGGGAATTTTTCTGGCCGCTCTATCACCTCCGCCATTCGCTTCAAGATTAAGAGCTGTACAAGCTGTATGTACCACTAGTTGCGATAACTCTTATGTAGTAAGTTGCATATTTATTGTTGAATATTTTGAGGTGGATGGATGGATGTTGGTTTTAAATAATACTTGCACAGTTATTAACTAATAATGTTTAA
>JAYJLV010097846.1:0-12367 GCA_036873485.1 Torymus texanus | reverse complement strand
ACGTGAATCACAAGTTAGTGAAATTAGAAATTATTGATTTTCTACTCTATGTTTACATTACCCTTTTATTTAAAAAAATCATATAAGTTTATAAATAATTTTTTCCCACATAATTTCACTAATTAAAATGTTAAATAATTCTTATTATTTCGTGATCACTGCATTGACTGACAAGTTTTTACAGAACTACCTTAAGTCAAAATCGAGAATCCTTGACAAGTAGTGTACAACAACCGTAGATTTTGGTGGATTTAGGTATGCACATTTAGATATCAGATTTGTAATGGAAAAGGTTTTTTATATGAATTATATTGATTAGTTTAAATAATTATTTGATTTTTTGGTATTGATATTAATTTGATTTTAAATCGTAGAATGAAATTCGATTACTAAATGCAGTGAATAGTTAAACTTTCCTATGAGTAAAAGGTATAATGAAGGGTCGACTTGTACCTATTCAGGTATTTAAATATCAATTTATGATCTGACCGAGTCCTAATACCTGAGCCCAAACGACGATACATATCAAGTCAATTACCACAGGTAGTAGCCACAGCTTTACGGTCCGGTCTAAGTAATCAGTACCTGCAATCTCAAGTAGATTAGTGTGCACCTGTTCAGGTATGTATCCATAAAAGTTTATGTTTTGACCTGACTTAAGTCCTTGAGAGAATTGCAAGGTATACCTAAGTATACTTATGTCTCATTTTAAAGGTAGAGGCGTACGAAAAGTATAATCTGGAAGCATCGCTTGCTACGGCAGGTAGTTTAACACAAGCATATCTATAATTTATGGCATGACCTGGGTTATATCTTTACAATCTGTAGAAAATATGTCGGCATTATACGGATAACTTTCAACTGCAATTTAGGTAAAAGTTAAGTCAAAGTCAAGAATCCCAATACCTTTACAGGTAGGGTACAATAACCTTGTAATGTACTTCTCACCTCAACTACCCGTCGAAAATATCCTACAAATACTTTGAACAGCTAAGTGGTGTCAATATTTTAATGATCATAGACTAGTAAGATTAACTTGTAGACGTATCACGATTTCAATGTAGCCATGTACAATCTGAAACGATTCTCAAATCTTTCTCAATGCACCCTAGCCTCTTACAACAGTGTGCAACCTTTGCCCGCAGTATGATCAACAGAGAAAGAGCAGAGAGGGAGGGGTTCTTTTTAATAATAAGAAAATATTTAATTCATAATTAAAAGAAATAATAGAACAGTATGTTTTAGCCATTGTAAATACTTTTAAAACCCGTTTAATATCCACGATCTCGAATTCTAAAAAAAGTTTATTACGTGATGTTTAGCCTTACATGAAGTAAGTGTAATAATCCTAATAATCGCAACGAGATCGAACAAAAACAAGATTAGAAATTTTTTACAACAACTAATTTGCTTTTTATTAACCATTTTTATCCTCAATCATATCCCGGATCGTCATTATACCTGCTATTAATTATTTTTAAATCCCAGAAACAACAATCGATGCCCGCCTTAAACGAAAAAAAACGCACAATCATCGAAGGACGTTTATAGCATCTCAAACTTATATTACACGCTCTCGCCTTTAGCGCGCGCTCTCTTTCTCTCCTTCTTTTACAGTAACGATGCTATTAGGTGAACTTTTATTGTCTCGGATAGCAGTAAAATTAGCGCTAGTAAACACTCTATACACGCGCACGAAGAGTTTTTTTCTTTCATACGGCCAAAATAAAACCTGGATTACGGCTCGCGTAGAACCATTCGGATTCGACTAGTAATTAGAGCGATTATGCACATCTCTCGATGTCGCATAAGATCGCGGAAGTCTCTCTCTCTTTTTAAGACACGTATACGAAATTCTACGGGATTGCGCAAGTGTCCGTCGTAAATTAATTTGACTCGAGTTGCGCTCTCGCGCGCGAATTATAAATTCATTAGAGCGCTGCGCTTTTTGCGTGATGTAAAGTTGTGCGCGTGCGCGTTTGGTTTATTTAGTTGCATTGGACGTTATGTAATTTTTACGATCAACTGGTAAAGTATATTCACGTTACACTATGATTTACTATTAACGTTTTTTTACTATTTTTATTGTGCAGGTATTAAATGAATATTACTAAATGTTTCTATAATAACTTTGTGTAAGATTTCCAATAAGTTAGACCACAAAAACGTAAAACTTTTTTTTTTTTTTTTTTTTTTTTTTATAAAATGTTTTGGTTGAAAAGATAAAATTCTTTAGCAGTTTTTAATAACAATATATACAGAAAAATCTACGCTTTCACCTAACAAATAAACACGAATAGTCAATGCTTGCACTGACGTGAAGTCGATAATACTCGCGTGCATTTTGAAATCCCTAAAAAATCAATGAGACTTAAGTTTTAAAGCCCTGAAATATTCTGCATATACACCGACGGTCGAAAAGCACGAAAGTAAAAAGGTACGTATAATACACTCTTCCCGCGGCGTTTTTCGCACAACTCATTCATTTTACAGTATCTAAACTGTGCGCGCGAAATAAAAGTCTCTCGAAAGTTTTGAATTTCCTGTTGTGTAACGTACGTGCGTTTCTCACTCGAAAAAGTCGTGTCGCGTTGAGGATACATTTTGTTACAAAAAAGATGAAAAAATATTTCCACAATAATACCACAATAGCGCAAAGAATTTTTTCTCCATTAAAATGTAGATAGTTTATTTTTCATTTTCGTCCTCGTATATACGCGTATATTACACAGCCGAGTTTTACAATTCAACCTCGCGGGTAAGGGGATGGGGTCAATATACAGTGAATATCAATCGAGAGCCTCCAGAGCGTATGAATATGTAAGCTCAGCTCGTTGCGCTGTATATTGCATCGGGGATTTTTCGTGCCCCTCCGCGCATGCATATACGTGTGTGCATGTGAGAGAATATCCCTTTCCTCTCGTTATCGAAACAATTAAATGCACTCGAAATATGCTGCCGGCCGTCCCTTTAAGGTAGACACTACCCCTCTCTCTCTCTCTCTCTCTCTCTCTCTCTCTCTCTCTCTCTCTCTCTCTCTCTCTCTCTCTCTCTCTCTCTCTCCCTCTCTCTGTCACTGTGTATGCAACTTCATATCCGTGGGGGATCGGACTTTTTTGAGCGATTCTTTTATTCTAAAGTCGATAAGAGAGTGTCGAGGCAGGCCTTTGGATAACCAAATATAAAATTTAATGAATACCTTATTTCCATAGTCGCTATAAAAGTTAGAATATAAATATATTTGTTCTATGATCACTTATTTAGAACTTTGGAGTGAAATAGTAAAAAAAAATAAATCATTAGTATAAAACGTTTATTATTCAATAAATAACAGTTTTTACAGTAGAACCAAAAATCTTTTAAATCTAACCAACTAAAAATTACTAAATTTTATCAATGGCCTTCTAACAATTTTCCAACTTACGACGCATCTTTTCTACATTTAAACAAACTTTTTTTCCCACATCCGCTGTAAATAAATTCCCCCTCCCGAAACACTAACCTTTTCTAATTCCACGCGCAGCGAAATTCCTTTTAATTCCGGAGCAAACAGTTTAACCGCCTCTTAACCCCCTTAACCTCTTGCGCGTTCACTCCCATACATAGACCGAGAGAAGGAGGCATGAAAAAAAAAAACGTCCGCTTCCTCTCCCCATTGTAAAATAAATTCGCGGCGCGCTCACCGAGGTGGAAATTACGCGCGTTCATACACACATACGCACGCGTTTTACAGCGACATCGCTCACGAACGGCAGCCGTACATACGTTCATTCCGCGACTCGTATAACGCAGAGGGAGAGAGAGAGAGAGACGGAGAAATACCCGACTACGCGCGATGCCATGAAACTTAAATTTCCTCGGTGAAACGGCGGTTTAGAAATTCCTAAGATATCTCTTTCTCTCTCTCTCTCTCTCTCTCTCTCTCTCTCTCTCTCTATCTCTCTCTCTGTGTCTGCAGTTTATCTCTGCGTACGGGAGAGCTGCTGCTTTATAGGAGCGCACGCGAGTGTTACCCCGACGTAAAACTCGACGGGAGCCAGTGCGCGGCTGAATTCACCAGCAGCGCAAGCTACGCGTTTTGCTGAAATCTACCTTCTCTCTTCTGTGCCTCGGACGTTCAACGAAACAGTCGTGAGTTTTGAGAGACCCTCGCTGCACGTATATGCATGTGTCTAGTTTCATCGCAGTTTGTCGGCGATGTCGTTGGATGGAGATAGTTAGGGAAGAAATTTTCGTTTTAATTGATTTGTAGCTATTGTTAATTTTTAAATTTTAGGGTATTTTTTACTGTTAGTAGTAGTATTTTTAGTAATTTACAGTATTGGAATAAATTTCTTATGAAATCTAGATGTTTATAATGTTCTGCCAATTACTTTAAAACCCTCGACAAAACTCAACAGATATATTATATTAATATAACTTTATGATTTCGTACTCTAGCTGAACAATTGAAAATGCGTTTATTTATTCAATTCAGTCATATCCTGGCACACCAAATAATTTTTGAAAATAATAAATTCACAAGTTATGCCTTTTGCTAATCAAATTTTGCAGAATAAGACACTGAAGAATAATTAAGCGTGGCCTCGAAAACCTGAGAAATTTTAAATTTATCCTTCGCCTTCACCCTTTTACTTTATTCTCGCGGCTACGTAGGATCTGTCGGCTTTTTTTCCATCGCCTTTTCCTTCCTCATCTCTCCCACCTGCGCTCGAGGAAAATACTTCCACGTCGAGTCGCATGGTTGGAAGAGGTTAGCTCATTCTCGAAGGCTCCAGGTGGTAAACTGCCCTCGGGCACTATGCGCGCACTTGTGGACGTCAATGTTTTGCGAGTAAAATGGGTCTTTCAGGATTCGCGCGCGTCGAGGTTGGAGTTTTGATATCGCTTCCCATTCCCTTCTTGTTTTTGCCAGAACAGGGAAATTGTAGAGGATGAAAAAATAAGGGAGGAAGGAAAGGGTTTGAATGTAAAGTTAAGAGAGATTTTATCTTCGTTGTCGGAAATCTCGGTGTTTAAAATAGTATTATATATTTGTGAGTTGTGCCTCTTGTATTCATTTAACGTTTGTTGCTTTGTCATATATCTGTCGAATTTTCCGAAGTACTTCAAGAGCAAATGATGATATATTTTCAAATATATTTATATATTATAATAAACTTTTTCTGAAAATTACTAGAAAAGTCTTGTTATTTTAAATATTAGAGATCTACCATAACAGATATTATTACTGAAAAAGCTGGAAATTTGAGAATATTTATATTATCACGTCAAATAATTATTTCTACCATACGTTTTTATCTCGGTTTATATATAACACGTATTTTCGCGTAAAAGATTAGTTTATCAAATTAAATATTAATAAAAATAACAAATATTTGCTTCAGAACCCCTTGTTTGAATATTCGCATGCAAAACGTTGCATATCGTAGACCCAAAACATATCACATCCACACACACATCTTTCGGTTAGATTATTATTCCACGTGTTTTAGACCACTACATGCAGAATTAAATTTACTTCTTCCTCTCACGAGCGAAACACGCTAACATTTGTTTACGCATTTATCGGAAATCCATCCGCGAGGATTATCAATTTCAATCGAACGCCTCTCGCGTACACGTTCTCTCTCTCTCTCTCTCTCTCTCTCTCTCTCTCTCTCTCTCTCTCTTTCTATCGAGTGGCCGAGATTACCCGGAAATTTCGAACGATTTCGAGAACGCGCAACAAACTCTCCATCGAGTATCTCCTGTGCGCGCCGTTCCACGTTAAATATCCACTCGAAGCCGCTGCTACCGCGCCTCCCCCAGTGAATTTTTCCCTAATGGAGTAGAAAATCATCGACAATAGCCTATACCTCACTCTCTTCTCTCTCATACACCGAATAGTCATCGTTACGAAAACGCAAGCACGCATGCGCGCTCTGTTTTTCGCCGTGGCTCACGTTCCTCTACGCAAACACACATACATACATACGTACGTGCATCAATTATTTCGATTATTACCCCCTTCCGCTTGAGTGGCGCTCACGGAATGCGAAAAAAAAATCCCACGTGGGGGGGAAACTTCCGTTGCCCTCCTATCCCCGCGGAGAGAGAGAAAGAGAGAGAGCCAATCAAACCGTCATTTGTAATCAATTAAAAGCCAATAAACCATGCGCTGATTGGCCGCGTTGCGCGCAATAATAGCGGATTATTAGCGTGCAGACGAACCAGGGGAGTTTATTTAGGGGTATATCCGGAACGTTTTTCCATCGTTGGAGAGAGAGAGAGAGAGGGGGGGGGAGTGCGTATGCGAATGTCGAGGATCGTTAATCAGCCGCGGGAAGGACGCGCGAGTGCGTTGTGGGACTTGCGAAGAAACCGCGGTTAGCAACACGCGCTGATGGATTAGTGTTAAGTTGTGCTTTCTAATGGAATTTCAATCAACGAGTTAGATTAGTATATAAGATATTATTAAGAATGTTTAGCTGTTCTTATGCAGATTATTTTTTTTCTTTATTTGATATGTTTATGTAGAAGTTGTCTAAATAAATTCATAACATGAAAACAGTTGATAAAAAATGTACATTATTATCATACTAACAAGTTATTTGACAGCATTATCATGACATTTAAAAAAGTGAACATATACTAGCGCAAAAAAATCCATAACTAATTCCGACAACTTCTTTGTTCTTTTTGTTGTTTGCTTGTTTTTCCATAAACCATGATAAGTATACGCATTAAACAAATTTTAAACCATTTTTCTTGCCTGCGTGCACTGGTACGCTCAGCCTCCATAATTCAAGGAAAAATGCAAACTGAAATTGAATTCTGTGTATATATATATGGGAACGAGGTGCGCGGCCAGCGGCGAAAATTGAGGATTATATAACAGGAGAGAGCGCGGGTAAAACATTCCGTTTGATATATCGGCTTATTTGATGATGATTCTTGATGACAGTCCCATTCGTCAGTAATTTGCGCTGTTCGCCGAAAAAGCTTCCTATATATATGCGCTTGGACGATGTATATGGCATCACTCGCACACACACTCTCTCTCTCCCTTTACATTTGTCAAAGTGAAGCGTGTAATTTATTTAATACAATTTTGATCGTACGCCAGCCGGGAAAGTATATTGGGTCCCGATGGAAATGCATTTGAGCCAGGCTAAGTGTAATATTCGCTCGTCCATGAATACGTGGGATAGCATCGATGTGTTGCTTGTCAAAATTTTGCACTTTTGATTTATGAGTTTAATAGAACTTTTTGTCAGCTATTTCGTTACTTCAAAAACATTTCTTCGAATTAAATTTTTATTTATTTTTTTTCCACAAATTGACGTGTATTTAATATCGATACATTTATCATTGCGTAGATATTGTATTTCCAACATAGTCAGTGCAATATGATATTAAAATTTCTGCACGTTGTACTTAACAAATACTCCACCGAAACTCTTGCATTACTTGATAACATGTAATTGTAATGATTCCCGAAATCATCATCGCACGCGCATCAAAATTGCATTAACATCCCTGATAACTAAATTACCAGCCGTCGGCGCATCTATTCATCTACCTCTCTCTCTCTCTCTCACTCTATGCACTCGTGCCTAAACCACTACGGTATACTCAACCATCCGTCAAATTTTTCCAGCTCATCCCTTTGCAGTCGCACGCAATTACCGCTATCCATTGGTACCACTCCATGCCATGGCTATCGGTTAAAACCCGATTTATCTAAATATCTAATCAACGTACTCTCGTTCTCTCTATCTCGTGTTCCTACTCTCCTCCGATCCCCCTGATGTGAAAGCACGCCGCAATTAGACGGCCATCGATTATACACGCACCAACGCATCTCACTTTGGTAGCTAACGCACACTGGACTTTCCGCTCCTCGGATAGTGTGGAAGACGTGGAATTGCACGTATAGTCTTTGTGCTGTTGGCAAAAGCAAGTGAGATAGCCGATTGTTTCGACGGCAATTGTAGAGAGGAGGTTGTTGAGGGGAGGATAAACGTGGTAGGATGATGGAGAGCGAGAGAGAGAGAGAAAAACAAAGATTTGGTTTGGAGTTTGGAATTACTTTGTAGTGCAGGGAATTCGATTTGATAACTTTGGAATCCGATAATTTGGACAATATAGAATGACGCGCTGTTTTATAATACCTTTGGACAATGAATTACCATGGTAATTATTTACTGATGTATATTTTGATGAAACGAAAGAATTCTTTGAATTACTCCTGGGATCGCGAACCAAGCACTTTACCAAAATAAACGACCTTACTCTAATCAGCTGTCAATCTAACCTAAAACTTGGTTGCAGTAACAATTCTATCAAACGCAAACCTCGTTAGTCATAGAACAAATTGTTCTCTCTCTGATGCAAACCAAACAACACCGTATATAATCAGCCGCCAACTCGACCAGTACGCGTATGCATACAAGACTCCTGAGGACAGGAAAAAATTCTTCTCTTTCGCCATTCACCACTTAACGATTTCATCCATCTATCTATCCACCCACTTAGCTCTAATTCACACTACAACCAATTGAATTGACCTTGAGCCTCTCTCGCTAACACACTCACGCGAAACGACCTTTCTCACCGGGGCAAAAAGCTCAGTGTAATCTCCTTCTATATTGCCGCAGTGGGGATTATCAGCGATATATGCACACATTCGTGTGTGTATGTGTGTGTGTCGGTGTTACGCGATCTCGTGCGAAAGAGAAAGGTAATGTGTGCACGCGTGCGCGCGAGAGCGTAATTAAATTAGAAACGCGGACTTGTGCCATAGCCTCACTCTACTACGGCTAATGCCCGGCGTTTCGTGTAATTCACCGGTATACGTGCGACATGTTGATGTGAGAATCGGGACAATGCAGAGGAGAGTGAGAGAGAGGTTCTAGGTTTGGAATTAGAACGCCGCTGGCATTTTCGGAGTGGGCCGTTAGACGATGATGTTATTGTAGGCGTAATTTGGCGATTATATTGTATAATACGAATAATTTTAATGTTGAGAGAAAACGAGAGCGTTACAATTATTTCAAACGCGAGTTCATCATCCGTCTCTTGAATTATAAGTTTACTGTTGAAATAGAATCATTTGATTTAATTGCGTTCATTGGATTTCCAATGGTGAATTGCATTTGTCGTACAAAGCGATTGCCTCGAGAACGTTTTTTATATATATACGTACGATTATTCGTATAACGTTCGTATAACGTTCGTATATACATGAGTAAACAAGAGTTATTAAAAGAATTCTTCGGTTACATAATGGCAAAATTATATACTGAGATATAGTTGAGTTTTGCAATGATAAAAATCACCATTTTTCATAACCTAACATATATATAGCTTCCTGTTGCTTAAACTACAATTTGTACCGCGATGTGTGCATGTAGTTTAACGTATAATATAATATGCACACAACTGGCATTAAATTACAAGAAAATTAGATAGATCTGAAATTGAATTTGTAAATAGTTATATGTAAATTATAGGACTGCGTATAGAAGCTAATACGCTTGATTGAAGGCTTGTTTCAAAATGTACAATAATTAATCTAGTAATTTACATTACTAAAATAGTCCCACATAATGATCGGTTACTAAACGACTCATACGTTATTTTTAATCCTATATAAAATAATTATATTATAAGATTATAAATTATCAAAAACCAAAAGTTATCAAGTTCTCAAAGTCCAAGAACTCAAGTAGACATATTTTTGTATTACGAAAAATCTGCAGAACCACCTGAATTCTCATCAAACCCAGGATATTAAAATCTTTTAATATTCAAAAACGTGTCTCCTCTTCCATCATCCTTTCCAACCAAAGTCTTAGACGTATCGATCGAGGGATTGTCCCCCCCCTCTCTCTCTCTCTCTCTCTCTCTCTCTCTTCCGTTCACAACCTCTCTTTACGTGGAAAAGCCGCGCACTTCAGATCAAAGACACGCCAGTGCCGTTGCTATACCACCAGCCGTCGTTGGCGCGTTGCAGCAGTAGCGACGTTAATGCAACGATCCTCTCAACTGCGCGCTCGCGATTCTATTAGAGTCAGGGTTGCGCCAGCAGAGCCATTACCGTCATCCTGCATTCTGCACTTACGTGTAACCTTCATGCGCGAAAATATATATGTATATATGTGTGTGGGCACACGCGCGCCCTTTGCATAGTGTCAGGGCCGTGGAAAATCTACGTTATACGCCAATGATGTGGTTAAGGGGTTTGCTATAAGGACGGGTATAGCAAAGTCTGCTGTGGTTTTTGTAACGGGAGATAGTAAAGTATAAGGATTTTTAGGAGTTTTGCGAGGAAGAGTTATAAATGTGTGATGTAAACTTTGAGATTTTGAAACTAGGCTAGAGGTTAGCAATTGCTATTCAGATTATCTAGGTAGCGATCTGTTATCAATATCGAGTTTCTTTACTTTCGAATAGAGGTGTGAATGAAAGTGTGTGTGGTATTTTAATGTAGTGCTCGGTTCTGCAACAGCTGGCTATCGTTGCAATTTAAGATACGACTTCAATTATAAATGATTGCCCTGAATTACAGAAGATCTGTTCGACAAGTGTCAGTCTGATGTGCGCGATTGCCTTTTGACTGCGATCATCTACTTTCATTTTAAAAGTGCACTGCGATTAGGCTGTCGAACAAGTCCATCATCCTTTGAATGCTATATATATATATATATATATATATCGGACTACTTTCTTCTTACCATCTTATGCAATACTTTCGTATGCATCGTGTTTAATTTAACGCTGATCTTATCAAAAGTAGTGCAGTACCTGTTGCTATTACATCAGGTGATGCTCGGTCGATGACTCTTTAATTACGTGTTTATTGAGCTTATTCTCTATACTGTATACCGATATCGTTTCTTTAATAATAGCATTATCAGATTTATTTTATATAAGTTAAATGAAGGTGTGATTATATTAAAAAGAAGTGAAATAATATTACTCGCTCTAATTTCATTTTACACATTACACACAATATAAAGTTATACGTAACTCCATTTCTTTAAATTAAATACTACCAAAAATGTATCACTATAACTCTATTTAAAACAACGAATTATCACTATTAATAAAGTTCATAATTTTTATTAAAAAAAAATATATAAACGCAAGAAAATTTAATCACATACAAAATTCAAATATACCCACAACCTAGTTAACCACATATATTCGCGCTGCTACTACTTTAAATACTTACCACATCCATACATATCGATTTCAAAATTCCAACTTTATACTTCTAACCATCGACCGAATTACCGCATCGAAAGTATCTTACACCAGCTATGCACGATTCTCGCAACTAAACTCTCCGCCACTCTGTCTTCCCCCCCCTAAATCCGTGCAGTGGGCATTTTTTTTATCGCATCGAGTACTCGCGCTGTAAAGTTCGCGGTTCGACAAGTTAGTCAGTTGCGTCTTAGCTGGGTTGGGTACAAGTGGTCGGGCGCTAATGGAGAAGTTCATCAGCTACCACTACCACCACCACTACTGCTTCGTGGTCTCTGCCTTGTACCCTGAAACAAATCCGATCTTCCGCACACGCAAATGCTATCGTCGACGACGAACGGTTTCGATGTGTATACGTATAGTCGTGCGCTTTTTTTGCGTATCAACGAGAGATCGATGCGGGTTCAGTGATTTTTTAAAACTTTTTATTCAGACGTTGAAATTTATACAAAGTTATTGAACAAACAGCTTCCCTCTTACTTTTAAAATCAAAAAAATATTCAAATACGTCAATTAGTCCTTCAAAGAAACGTTTTCAAACAACTATGGAATCATTGCGCAAACCCCTATTACACCATTAATAAGTGCTAATTCTCATTAACGATTTAAGCCCTTCCTCTAGCCGTCGCGTGCCTAAACACATCACCGCAGCGTCGAGCTCAGAGAGAAATCCCAGGTACCGCCGCCGCCCTCTAATTAGTTAACAACGCAGACGCCTAGAGCCCGAGACTACAGGCACTCTCCGGGTTCCTTTTTAATATCTCGTCGCGCGTGTACGAGCTCTCTCTCTTTCTCTCTTTCGCTCGCGCGATCTCCGAAGGCAAACTCGCCTGGCATTGTGCTCTCGTTTTCTCTCTCTCTCTCTCTCTCTCTCTCTCTCTCTCTCTCTCTCTTTCTCCCTCTCGGAAATTAAGCCTCGACGCACACGCGACAAATAAAAGAGAGTCCCTTTCAAAAGGCGCGTAGTTCACTCGCTTGCTCTGCTCTGCTCTCGAGCGTAAAACGAGACGTAAAAAATCTCGGGGAACACGAGATATCCGGAGAGAGAGAGAGAGAGAGAGAGAGAGAGAGAGAGAGAGAGAGAGAGAGAGAGAGAGAGAGAGAGAGAGAGAGA
>JAYJLV010097835.1:0-12368 GCA_036873485.1 Torymus texanus | reverse complement strand
GTGGATATGAAAGATGCCGAAACGGGAAGAGATTGATCAACTGTCTGCAAGAGATTTTAGCGTTCAAAATTTTAAAAAAGTTGAAAAAAAAGTATTTTATTTTAACCACTAATTACACTTATTTAAGATAATATTGGGATCAAATTTCAAGAAATCATCTTCATTTGTTTTTCGGTGTCGAATTTTTTAATATCATTTTCTGAGAGAATTTGATTTGTCATAAAGAAAAAAATAAGAGTAAATAGATTAGTTCAGCAGCTTACTCTACAAACATTTAGAGATTATTTTTGTTAACATAATATTGAAACTAATTTTGTAAATAGAAATTCGATGCAGTTGGATTTTAATAAACTTATAAAGTATAAATTTTTTATAGATAAATTTGTATTCAAACATATTTATAGAAAAAAAAAGTACGTTCCAGTAGAAAATTTGCATTTTATCACACTTTTATTTTAGTTTCAAAAGAAGGTCAATAAAAAATGTGTTAATTTAAATAATAATCATAATAATAATAATAATAATAATAATAATAATAATAATAATAATAATAATAATAATAATAATAAATAGTGTGGACAATAGAATGGACCTTTAATACACGATTTCAGAAGATGTGAGAATCTAATGTTTTGAATTTATCTTATTTTTTATTAATATTAAGAAAGAGTCAAAAGTATTGACTTATATACATTTTTCTACCACGAACACAAATTAAAGTTATAAAATGAAATAATTACTGAATGAAATTCTATAAAAGAATTAAGTAGTTCATTTGTCAGTATCAAAATAACAATGTATTACTACAGCAAATAAAGAAGTTGTATTATGTGCAAAGAATTGCGGTTTTAGGATGCTTAATAAATAAAGATGAATGAAAAAATCCTTGCAAAAGAAGTTAAAATATTACTTCAAAATTATTAAAATACAATAGGTATATTCAACGGTCATTTTATTTACAATTGACGTGAATTTATTTATAAAACGAATGGAAAATAACAGTTATTTTTGTTAAAATAATTTTTCTGCATACGTCCTTTTTATAACATGAAGTCATTACCGACGGACCAACCGTCGAGTGACCGATACCGGGAGAAAAAAATTTTATTCGATTTTGCATCGCACTAAGTCTCTAAGAGATTAGATGAGCACGGGGACGTATAGATTTTTTCTCAAGGTTTAAAGGAAATTTTAAAAGTATTGACTAAGCTGTAGAGAACGAGAAAAGATTTCGAATGCATCTTTCCACGCTAAGGTTGTTCTTACGTGAAAATTTTTACTTGAAATATTTTCGATAGTATTCTACACTTGACAACCGTTTTTCGATTCTGACACATAGCACAATAGTAAGTAGAACGGTTTGGTAGACGATAGTAGGAGTTTGAATATTTTTCAATATTAAGGCTATTATTACGGAATAAATTATGTCTATGCTTACAAATTTTCATATTTATAAGCTATTAGAATTTGGACAACAACAAATTCATCGTAGATCCAACTATTAGATCGTCGACTACCAAAGTCTTTATTCTAGTTTTAGAAGGTTAGAATAAATTAATGATGTAAAGAAGAAGCCCGTGTAACTTATAACCATTATCTAGAACGTGAAACGAAATGATAGGTTCCATCAATCTCGATAGTGAAGTTAATACAATAACACTGAAAAAAGTATATTTATTTATAAATACCGCGTCCCTATGATTTCTTGAAAATTTAGTTCCACGTGTTACAAAAACTTGTTTTTTTTTTATGTTTCC
This sequence comes from Torymus texanus, assembly GCA_036873485.1. NCBI lineage: Eukaryota > Metazoa > Arthropoda > Insecta > Hymenoptera > Torymidae > Torymus > Torymus texanus. Next base: position 10,611 of record JAYJLV010097835.1, on the reverse strand, counting down.
TTATTCTCATAGGTGTTAAAAATAAATCAAGAAAGATTTTACTAGTAGTTACATCAACCAAATTGTATATACTAAAAATTGTATATTTGTGTTTTGACGCGATTGTATACGCGAGTATGGAAATTAAAATAGTACCTCTGAAGAAAATTATTCTGTAAAAAGTTGTAAAGAGATTATTAAGTCACTCTATAAATCACTAGTTTGTTGATCTCAATTGATGTCATATGCATTTAATCACATCGCGCTTACTTTTGATGATTATATTAAAATTTTAATCAGTAATTAAAAACTGTTCTGTCGACATTTCAAGTTGCTTATTTTAATCATTAACTTAATCAATTGTTTGCTACTAGATTAAATGTGTTACTGCTGTACTACGAGATTTAAATTAATGAGATTCATTTATTGTAAAAGCTTTCTCCTCATTCTTACTATATACGAATATTCGCGGAAATTAACCATTTATAATTGTTAAATTAATTTTTTTACTAAAATGTACTATGAATTAGTTTAATTAATTGCTATTTTTACACAGTAGCATAACCCAACTTATATTTTCAATCGAACTTCATTTCAAAGATAACAAAAGATGACAAAGACAACCTAATTTACGAATGCTTTAATAATCTAGAAAATTATTAAATAGAAACGGTATTACTTCATTATTTTGCGTTGTAAAATGATGAATCTGTACTTGCTATTATGAATTTTATTTATTAACATATATTTCTTATTGGCTTAATTTTTAATGAAATTATATACTTATTTATTGCAAAAATGCATGAGAATATCTCTTTTTAAATATTAAATACGAAAAAAGTAGGAAAGATAATAAAAAACTATGGGAAATAGTTAATAATAAGTTAGAAAAGACAAAGAAAGTTAACAAGAAAATTGATCATATATGTACGAACAATGATAAAGTTACAACCAAATAGGACATAGCTAACCTTATGAACACTTATTTCTGTGAGGTTGGTACTAATTTAAGTAGAAATATCAAACAATCAAATAATGTTTACATAAAACCAATCGCAAGAAATACAAAGTCAATATTTTTATGCCCTACTAGTATAAGAAAAATTATCCAATATCTCAAAGAAAAAGCGGGAGGTGTGGATAGTATAAATTCAAACTTTTTAAAAATTATTTCGCCATATATCTTAACATCTCTTCAACATATTTTCAATATATTGTTACGTCTTGTGACTTATTATCTAATATTTCAGAGTGATCTTTTTGGCATTTAAAACAATGTATGCAATTGTGAAATATGACGGCACACGAGCGTCTCAACGTTAGAAGGTCATTGTCGCCGATGGCATCCGATGTCAGCATTCTTCAGGAATCAAACATAAAAGATACAAATTCAACACCCAATGGCAATGCCTCACCGAATACGAGTAGGTCATCGTAAGCGACGGCAGACTGATCAGCGTTTTTAATGCGAGAAAATTGACCCACTTATGATTTACGACCATTTAAATATTAGTAAATTCGATCATGCATAATAAATTATTATGGAAAATCTGTAAACCAATTTGAATTATAAAAGGCAGGGAGCGACCGTCCACAAATCAGTATTCGTGAAAAGATCGCGAACTCCGTACCACTCCGGTCGACAAAAGGAGTAGCGAATATCTTTTTATTAGGCCATCACGAGCCCATACCGTAACGTAATTTTTATATTCAGAAGTTCAATAATTTATCTGTATTTATAAATCACGATCCAACGCATTAATTATAATCGAACAGCTCGAATCTAGTTGTTTGTAAAGTAGATCGCGATTATAAGTCTTTCATTGTGAATTTTATAATTCAATAAATAATACAATAATTTGAATATCAGTGCTATTCATTTCGAGAACCTGCATCAAGGAGAAAAGGTAATATATCAATGTATTCACCTCTACTTTCAAGACTTAATAATCTCAATTGAACAGGCAACATGGCCGGAAATCTTAAAAAGTGCAGAAGTTGTGCCAATTCACAAAGCAGGTAACAAAACTAATATTTTAAATTACAGACCTATATCTTTAATATTCAATATTGCCAAAATATTTAAGAAAATAATATGTAATAGACTATACGGCTTTATTAAAAAATGCAAAATATTAGCAAATTCGCAATATGGCTTTGTTAAAGGTAGAGTTACGACTAATGCACTCAACAAAATTACGGAGATTATATACAATCACGTAGGTAACAGTAAACCATTAATAATTTCTTTTTAAGACCTAGCGAACGCCTTTCGCACTGTTAATCATAAAATTCTAATTAAAATGCTAGAAATATATGAAATACGAGGAAAACCGCTTGAATTAATGACTAGCTATTTGTCTAATAGAAAACAAATAGTTAGATTAGAAAATAAAATAAGTATTGAAAAAAGAATAGAAACGGAAGTTCCTCAAGGAACAATATTAGGACCACTTTTATTCATTATATACGTTAATGATCTATTGACGTATAAAAAGATTCAATTCCTTCCTACGCAGATGACACTATCATCATTTCGGGTGAAGATACGTGGTCAGCTGCGCAGGAAAACATGAACAAATCATTAGATAATATAGCAAATTGGTTAACATTGAATTAACTTTCCTTAAATACAAGTAAAACGGTCTATATGACGATAGGTAGTTATTGTGGGTGTTCCAGAAAACATTAAAATTGAAATACAGAAACAAGAAATAAAAAGAGTGATTAATTATCAGTACCTAGGAATAATTTTCGATTACAATATGAAATGGGATTTGCATATTCAATACATTATAAATAAAACCAAATATCTAATTTTTATCTTTGCAAAAATTAAAAATCTGTTGGACACAAAATCGCTAATAACAATATACTATGCCTTCTTTCACAGCTATTTAAATTATGGGATCATGAGTTGGGGCATATCAAAATAATATGATTCGTTTACAAAATATTCAAGCAAGAATATTGAAAATTATACATAAAAACTCTTTTCGTAATAAAATGTATCACTATGAAGATCTGAAAGAAGTATATTTAAAAAGTACTTCGAAAACTAGGAACATAAGTATTCAACTACTAAAAACAAAAAAGGCTGTTAGTAATAAAAATAGTTTTGAAGACCTTTAATAGTATTCCTAATGAATTAAAAAATTTATACAGTAACGGAAGTAATAGGAAATATAAAACAAAGAAAAAACTAAAAAATGATATACAAATATCATAGATTATAACTATTGTTTTGTTTTGGCATATAAAGTTTATTGGGAAATTTATATATTATATTGAATGTTAACATCGTTATAAGTTAGTTTGTAATTAGTAAATTATGCTTGCCAGCTCTTTATACAGATAGTTATATCTACCTCTATAGGATTACACTATATAATTTGTCTGTGGTTAATAAATAAATACATAAGTAATTGAAAAGGATTATGATAGGTAAACTTGTGGTGTTCTACCAGTTAATTAATTACCAATAACGTTATAATAACATTAATGAAATTGGCATTCTGTCAAAGATCTTCAATTATTAATATGACCTAGAAAATTCATCAAGCAGAAATCGATAAATGTTCTACCTATATCTAATTCGCGGATAAAATTCGACCACCCTGCTTTGCTCTAGCCACACCTAAATTCTGAAAACTATTACAATGATTCGAAATAACTTGTCTTGCCAAATCGAACTCATTCTTGTTATAGACGTGAGCGTATTATATCGATTATTTAATCAATTTGAATATTTGGAAGATCCAGTGACTTTCTCCAATTGTAACGGGACTCATTCTTCGACGTTAATCCTCATTTTTTTTTGCTATTTCTGGCGGGTTCGACACCATGTATGAATACCACGCTACTTTTTCATAACTTCTGCGCTTCTGGCAGGCATCTTCCTTAATAAATCTTCATTCGTCCTTCGCTCGGTACCCCGAATAAGCGAGAAATTACGCCAAGATCCCCGCTTCAAAATCAGTTAAAAGTTCCGTATGCTCATAGTACAGTCGTCATCATGGCACGTCTTCTTCCAATTATCAAGCGATTCATACAAACGATAAATAAGGTGACCATAAGTATCCACGAAAAAGTTCCACCCTCTCTATTATACAAACCGCGGACGCGCGAAATCGACGCCAGCCAGTCGCCGTAAAAGAAGAAGAAGTGGGAATAATTCTCTGATATCTAAATAAACGGCATTCCAAAGAAATGATTTATCGAGAGAACGACCTTTGGAGGCTGCGAGCACGTATATATATATGATGTGTATGTATACCTATACATCTATACGTTTAGCACTAGCGAACGCGTCTTCACGGCGATTTATAATGGCGCGTAAGTATATGCGCCTGCTCCACTCACGTCCCAGCGTCTCCATTAAAGCATAATTAATTCGCTTCTGTGCGCCCGTCTGCCCGGCGCGACGGCTCTTGGGATTTCCATCCTCTCCTCCTCGCTCGTTCGCTCGCTCGCGAACGTATATAGATGTATATATATACGGCTATTATATGCGTATACGAGTATACCTGTGAGAGATATCTCGCCAAAAACGGGCCTTTCTCGCTCTTTTTTTCTAAACTAGATACTTTTTATTGAGAATTCCTGCGCGCGCGCGCGCGACATCGTTAAAGTATTAAAATATAAAGCCCTGAGGGCATAGTGTGCGCTTGTAAAAGTCTGCTGAAGAGTATACGGGAGAAGCATCATTTTTTAAGATTATAAGAGACACGACAGAGTTGCGCGCTTTTCGAGCGGTGAAAAAATAAAAAAAATAGAATCACGAGAGAATTTTAGCGTTGCGGTAGTTGCATAAATACCGCTCGAGTATGCCGTATAGCTTCGTGCATTTTTAACTTTGCATAATGTTTCTATTGACCAACGCGCTGACTAACATTTCTTACTAACTATTTTTTTTCCTTTATTTTTCTGTTAAATGAACAGACGGTATTATCAAACAATGTCCAATGTTTTCATAAAGTGTATATATATATCTATGCAATCGGTATATGACTGCATAAGAGCTTGACCTCGTTATTTTTGAAAAAAACAAAAACATTTAAAAAGGCTATTTTTTCCCCGCAGGTTGTACTATCGTATATATAATTATCGGTGATTGCATATAATAAATAGGTTGCGGTGTACACGCGTGAAAGATAATTATTTTATTTTTTTTATACGATATATTCTTCGTTATATGTACGTACCTTACCTCATCTACGGGGGGTCACGGACATTTCGAAGCGTCTTTCGCATTTTTCTACAGTCACCGCGGCTGAAAAATATAATTTAATCACAAGTCTCGTGCCTTATATTTTATAAATCACTTGAAAACTTCTAGGCGTAAAAATTTAACAAGTCTATCACACCCTACCTTCTTCGACCACACGCGAATAAACCTCCACATATAATACTTATAGACGATTCGAGTGCGATAACACGCACGATATTAATCATTTTCAGAATTCCTCTTAATACACACTCCTCAGCCAAACATATGGTATACGCACAATTCTATACAAGAGATATTTGTTATTTTCTAATTTATTGCCTGGTCAGCAATTCGGTTTTATATAAAAACGTTCTTCATGTGCGTAAAGAGGAGAGCGTATAATAGAAGGACTGCGTTATCGCGTACACAGTCCACCGTTTAGCAATTCGCGAACTCTCGTTACTGCGAGGTAGAGAGAGAGAGAGAGAGAGAGAGAGAGAGAGAGGGAGAGAGCACCAAAGCTTTACGAGCGCAAAGTATATCTCGGTTTAATGGTACGCGAAAAAGTAGGACGAGAGTAAAATTCTGGATGTTTTTCACAGCTGCCCTGCCGTTTTTCCGATATTTTGTTTTTAATTGCAAAGCAACACGAACCACAGCGCGTATGCGCGCGTTATGTACACGCTACATACGCGTTCTAGCATTTCAGCGGATGTGTCATTAAATACAATTGAATTTGTTTGAAGGCGGTAAAAATTTTATTGGAATAGGTGCGGGTTCTCTCGCGGACGTGTGATGATGTAACATTATGTATACGCCGTTTGCGTATTGGACGGTTTTATTGAAAAACTTAATCATGGTTTCCCAGGGTAATTGTGCGCGTACGGGGCAAAGAAGAATTGCGCAACAGTACAATGTGTATATATATACACGAATTCGCCGTGAGACAATGGACACGTATATACCGATAATTGCTTAATAACAGTAGAAATGCATCCGATACTTGGTTGTGCCTTAATCGGGTGCGAATTTCTTTGATTCGTTCATTATCGTACATTGTTGTGCCCGGCTATTGTTTCTAAGTATAGGAAGAATCTTGTGGTTAACTAACGTGACATAAGTCCGAAATAATGTACAGAAAAATGCGCAGTTACGTGAAAGTAATAACTTTGAGAACCCGCGATTTTGTAAAATGCTTTTTCCTCATTGTATAACACTTGTTTTTTTTTTATTTATTTTTTCTTTTATTATTATTTTTCTCTTAACAGAATTTCCTAATATGTAAAACTATATACTTGTTGATTTTATCTCACAATATGTATACGCGTAATATAAACGTTGGAGAATCTTCGTAAGAAACCTTGATCTACGTGTCAAGTTCAAAAATATTACATAAACATGCTCCTTATGAATTTCAATATCATTAACATTTATTAAAAAGAATTCAACCTATTCGCTTTATTTTTTTATAATTTAACTGAAATTATATTGACAGTATTCAAAGTATACAATCAATATATTAGTTGTCTATCAGAACCTGAAATTCAGTGTTATGAAGAAGTGTAAAGACAAATCACCTGGCGTCAATAAAAATTAAGTTAGAATCTCATTAAATAGTATCAAGGACATGTCAAATACAGAGCTACACATTAGACTAGCGAAAAAAGTTTTCTTCATATAAATAACAGTTTTATTACGGTAAATTAATGCAAATGCGATTGTGCTTTAAAATATTTTCCAAATGCTTTTTTTATAAACATTCGTATTTACGACACTTTGGAATGAAGCATCTAAAAAGAAATCAGCATTTATAGATAAAATAATCATAAATTTTTTAATAAAGGTACGTGTTTTCGGCATTTTTAAATACTTGTAATAAATGTATTTTTCGTAAATAATAATCAACAAAATACAGTTCTCAACAAATTTCTGAATTTAAATTTAAATTATTCTGTCCTATTTACTTAAATAATTATAGTATAAGTATACATTGCACATATAATAAATTAATGTATATAATAGGCTAAAAAGTTCGAAAATAACGTTAAATCAATAAATTTTATTGTACTCCCACACATAAAGTTCAATCAAATTGTCAATCCGTATATAACAAAACAATAACAGACAAACCATTCAACACCCTGCCAATACGTCACGGTTACTTTGACAGAGAGACAATTTTATTATATTTTATACTCGCAACGCTGGGATCGTCGACCAGAGCTATATATATAAACAACTCAAAGTAATTAGATCGAACCAACTGATTACGATCGCCCACACCCTGCGTCGTAATTCGAAACACCCATCACGTGGGTAAATCTTGAGCACCCAGCCGTCGGCCAAAATTATTATTTCGCTCCCTTCCTCCCAAAGCGGCTAACGAGGAAATCCAATTTATAAGTCCCGGCTCTTGGACGATTTTCTGGAAAAAAAGAGGAAACGCGCGGAAATAAGGGACGCGAGCGCGCGCGCGCACTCGCGTCATCCCCTTCAGCTCCAGATAAAACAAACGAAATCGAATCGTTTCCCTGCTCCAATGAAGCAAGAACGAATCAACAAACAAACAGACAGTCGAGCAAACTCTCCTACCTCGCTTGCTCTCTCCGTCCGTCCTTCTCCTTTTCCTCCTCCTCCTCCTCCTCCTCCTCCTCTTCCTCCTTCTCCGCGGGGCAAAAACGTCGCGACCCAATTAAAGGGCGACGGGCGCGTTCGTTCGCCCGGGTGCGCAGAGAGCGCGCGGGAGCGAGAGGACGTGACGCGCCGGAAGTCGTCGTCGTCGCAGTAGGGGAAACGGGAAATGCGCCTCTCGCGGTTGCGCTCGAGAGCGCCACACACCAACATATATATACACCTATATCTATATGCGTATATGTCTGTGTGTGTGTATCCCGGGCGCGCGAGCACAGTCATTGCCCTGCCCCAGGCGATGGAATTCCGCGTTCCGTTCGACGTAATTCCTCTCCACTGTCCCGTCCTCTTTCTCTCTCTCGCTCTCTTTTATGCTGCGCGCGCCAAGCCGGTTCTCTCTATCTCTCGCATTTCTCTCTCTCTCTCTCTCTCTCTCCCTCTTCTTTTTCGTTTTGCCATCCTCTATCTCTAGCCCGGCGCGTCGTCGTCGTCGTCGTCGTCGTCGTGGTTCTTTTTTTTCCTATATGCGAGGATGAGCGGATTCTCGGCGCCTAGAGAGTCGACACATGCAAAAATTTTCGGCAACGTCCGATGACGCAAATCGGTGTCACGCGCGAGCCCCGACGATTCCGTAGTTCCTTCTTATAGACTCGTCGTTTTGCATGTATTATATATACGTGTGTATGTATAAGAGTAGGAGGAAGAAAGGATGAGCGTTTCGATTTCGCCGATAATAATGCGTAATACCGGGAGCGCCGGACTCTATGGCGGAATCGTCCCGGAATCCGAGAGAGAGAGAGAGAGAGAGACGAAAAATTGGTAAACATTTTTTCTATGAATTCCAATGACCGAGAGTGTTTTGCGAGAGATGTCACCAATCAGTATGTATAACGTCATCCGGTTGCGTTTTTTTCGGAACTATTATAAAGGCCTAGGACGCGGATGTTGGTTGTATATCTTTTTCGCCTAATTATGTTTACGCGAAAGGAGAAATTGCGTGTGATTCAGATATGGTGATGCGTATCATCTTCTCTCCCCCTTGGCTTGCGTCACCCTACAGATGATCTTTGGTCTTCCTAATCTTTGAAATTTCGCAGTTACAAAAATGAGATCATTATTTATGGCCTTGTTATTGGAGCACGCTTCAATTAAATTATCATATTCATCAAAACAAAATTTATAGTAAATTCTAGGAGCTTCATAACGTACCTGAATATGATGTTAGGTAAAAACACCCTTGATATTATTAAAACGAAAACACGTTGCAAAATATAACATAAAATTAATAACCAAAATTGAATTGATTAAAAGGATACTAAATGTTGAAATAAAACAAAAAATATTTTAAAAACTGACGTTACGATTCGTGTAGCATGAATTAATTAAACGAAAAAGCGTAATATTAAATTATTGAAAAAAATAAAATATCTCTTGATTTTTTATTTACGTTTCATAAAACAAATTACATTGAATAAATTTCAGTTTTAATATTATGATTGTATTCAATAAATAACATTTATAACTGAAAGAAGTAAATCTCGTCATATTATATTAATTCAGCTTTCATCGAAAAAAGCATCATTTTTAATATAGCAAACAGAAAATATCGCAAAAACTATCTTTACAGATAATTTATAATTAAATTAGAAGCCCTCGCCCTAGTTATACAATAAACTTTGTATTGATCATACTTGAAAGAAAGATGCTCTCTCCACGTAATGAATTTTAATTAAATTCTGGGCACCGTTTTCTGCTGTGGTATAATAAAACCAGAAATCAATACTTTATGCTAATTAGTTTGGTTACTGCTATCGATACGAAAAATTCATTTACCAGGAAATAAATGGAAAACTGAAAATGAAAGTATACGCCGTTCGACTTGAACTTACAAGATGTCAAAAAATTTGACTAATCAAAAGTGACGTATAATTTAAAGCCAGTCTGACGTGCATACGATTAGAATATTAGGGAGACGCATATAGCAAAGGGAAATTTACGGTTCCTACTTTCTTCAATTTGAATAAATTCTTTAGCATAATCAACTCTTAAATTATTACAATATAGAAATTAAATTTGTTAAAATTGTCAGCTGTGAAAACATCAAAATAGCCATTATGACCATATAGACAAACTGGCTTGAAATAAAATATCAGAGGTGGGTTTTAGAATTTAGCCGAGACAGCTAGACTCCTATTGTTTGATAAAATTTTTGAGAATGGGATATACTCAATACGCTTTGTTTGCTCGATCGGCGTTATTTCAGCTTCACGAGTTGAAAAAACTTCTGATGGCAACTATAGTAAAAAAATAACAAAACTAAAATGAGAAATAAAGTTAGGCCAAAAACTATAACTATAAAAAAGTTTATTGGTTTTACAAACACAGCAACCGAAATATACCGAATGATCGTTTGAACAAAAACATTCGAAGGATAAAATTGCGATATATATTCATTAAAAGAAGAGACAAAAAAACGAAACATTTATTATAAGTGCGAAAAAAAGCATCATGATAATTTGTCACACAGTGACCTCTGCATATTTCGGCGCATCGGAATTGCTCAGAGTCAAAAAAGTATGATGTATAAAAATAATATAAAGCGCGCACAACTACTCGTTTACGATGTGTTTATGTCGAATTTATTCTCAGCTATAAATATAAAACAAAACATCGTTAAACAAAAATGCGCGCTCGACAGCCCCCTGTTCTCTCTCCCTCTCCCTCTCTCTCTCTCTCTCTCTCTCTCTCTCTCTCTCTCTCTCTCTCTCTCTCTCTCTCTCTTTCGTCCTCTT
>JAYJLV010097824.1:0-12370 GCA_036873485.1 Torymus texanus | reverse complement strand
AATAAAAAAAAATTTACGAAAAAAAAAAATTTTTTAATGCCTTATTCTAAGGACTTATTGACCCACCCTCGTATCTAACTTCGTCTGTTAGATCAGTGCAATAAAACTCAAGCGAAAGGGGTCGAAACCCATGCTTTCGCCTGTCAGGTATATGCCTGCGCCTGGCGCCCACGCTTGGCGTCTTTGCTGGAGTGCCTGCAGTTGACATACCTGATTCCCCGCGCTCTTGACGGGCCCCTGTGCGACAATAACCTATTGTGTGCTTTGTCCGAACCCAATTACGATTTACGGACTCCAGCAGCACTCGATGGTTTAATACGTTTATTACCTAGATTACTTAGGGGCAAGGAATAATGCGGGGGAAAACATATCAATTTTCCCATATTAATTACATATTTTACGCTTATACTGTAAATATTTTCTATCTATACGTACTACTCGCATGCGCTTCGTAAAAAACTTATGGAGGCCCATGTTGACTGAAAAAAGATGAGTGGCTAACGTTAGACATCTCTGTATCTGATATAACTTGTAACGTTGTACTTTTTCAACTTCTCAAGTACAACGCTACAACTTATTTGTTTTCGCCGGATCCGGAGGCTGATGCTCCGATCGCTACGGAGTCGGTGGGAGGTCGACTCCTACGCTGAGGAAGGTATTACCAGGGTTCACATTCGACTCTTTATTTTCCATTCACGCTATACATTATATTCCTACGCGACGCGTGGCTTTAATGCCGCGCCGCCTCTATCGGAACCCATGCCTCCGGTCGCAACTAGATGTGCACATCCGTGTTCCAGCCGATTCCTCGGCGGTTCCGACGGCACATCACCTCTCGCGCTCTCTCTATCGTACGCGGCGGCCTTATGGCCAAACAGAAAGGCTACTCGCCTGTTCCCCTCGGGGCCGTCGCTGGCTCGTGGCCTTCGCGCTGCCTGCTGCTGACGTCGGTGTGGCAGCGGGGCGTCCTCCGAGTCACCTGGTGCTGGCGGCGACGCTTGACGATGGCCGTCGCTGGCTCAACGGCGGTGGCGAGGCTGGCGACGATAACGGGCCATCGTGGTCATTGCGCTGACTGACTATAGGCGGCAAAGAGCTCTCGTGCTCGCTGCTGCCTGCACTCCTTCGTGCGCCGTGCTCTCTTTCTTCCTGGGGCTTCTCTCTCCCGTCTGTCCGCCGTGGCTATTAGACTGCTGCCAGGCGGGTCAAGGGCTGGCCAGAGTCTCGGCAGATACTCTGTCATCAATCCATCTCGCCCAGCTCGCCGACGCTGGTGAATCCACACTTGAACTCTTACTCGTACTCGTACTGACTGTCATCATTCTCTCTCTCTCTCTCTCTCTCTCTCTCTCTCTCTCTGTCGATTATAGTTGTCTCTTACGCCTTGCCGATATCTCTCTGTCTCTGCGTTGCCGAATCCTCAAACCAAAACACAGCCGTGCCAATGTGTATAGATTGTATGTATACACGAGCTGTAGCCCAGGCAGGCGCTGCCAGACTCCACTCGACGAGGAGATCGCCTTTGGCGAAATCCTCGTCACAAACTCCAAAGATGTGAATGATTACATGTCTGATTTCTAGGAATTTAGATTTTTTAAAGAATGTTTCAGCATTTACCAACACAAAACGCATTCTTACTTACTGCTTGCTTTTCACATTAGGCAATAGTTGTAAGACGTGCCTACAATCCGTAGAGTTAACGTCGGCTGAAAGGATTATAATTTAGACGATCAAGAAGTCATTATTTGGATGTACAGAAGATCTTTCTGCAATAAAGCGACCTCCAACGAAAAAACTTAAATCTCTGGATCTATTCGTAGATCAAGATAAATTATTACAAGTAGAAGGACGTTTGTACAAGGCAAATCTACCTTATAACAGCGTCACAGCATCTCAAAGCGCGGAAATCACACAACATTCATTCGGACAATAGGACAAATTTCGCAAGAGCAAAAATCAGCTTAGAAAATTGTTTCAACTTTTTAATTCAAATAAACATCAAGAAATGACGAATAGTCTTTTGAGCTAATAAAATATCTCATGCTTTTTTTATACCTCTCTCATCTCCGCATTTTGAAGGTTTATGAGAGTCAAACGTCAAGTTATTTAATAACCATTTACAACGTATTGTAATCGGTTCATTGCTTACGCTCCAAGAGTTTATTACTTTTGTGATATGTTTTTATAATAAACGTTATTTTTATTAATCTACATTTTTTGTTTCTTTCTAATGAATTATATAAAATGAAATAGTAATTAAAATAGTGATTTAATACTATTTTTAACTACTTTTTATTTTAATACATTTTTTACTTTCTTTACTTTTTTACTATTCCAGATCTGTACCGATTGATAACAAGCACCAGTGTTTCACACATGTGCTTTGTTTACCAATACACCACAGACCTCCGTCATTGATTAGCACCGCAAGGGAGCAGAAACAGGGCGACGTTAAATAACATAAAAAAAAGAAATAAAAAAAATAGTAATTTTAGATAGTAGTGTAAGAGAAATTAATCTCGTACGAGTGTAACAATTACACGAGTCGAGAACATCTCTCGAATAGGCAAAGCTCGATTTCACACATACTTGACTAAAGAAGTATGAGCTAAATCAAACTTCGTACAAGTGTCAAAAAATACTATTCGATATGTTAGCGAGAAGATGATTTTAACATCATATAACCATATGACGATGAAACCACTTTCACGCGCTAAGATGGAAATGAACTATTTTTTCATCGCAGTACGCGAAATTCACCTTTTTGTGCTTCTTTTGCGCATGCGTAGATCATTTTAATTCGCACACACTTCTTTCCTTGGTGATTATTTCTACTTCGTCGATCTGTATCAGTTATCACTGAGCTCTCTTAACTTGCGATTTGTTTTTTCACTAGTTGTTGGATATTCAACGATACTGTCTTGAAGATGATTTCTAGTTTTGAGTATACTGAAATACGTTTAGAACTTTTTTGGTTATTGCAGAGATGTGTTCTACGTATGAGAGAAGGGGATTCAAACACATTATGTAGGGATCTGTCTTTCATGAATGAAACTTATAAAGAGAACGCCCAGGAATACGGATCCTGAATTTGGCTCAAATAAGAAGCACTTCATTATCATAAATAATTATAAACTTTACTACAGAACTATGAATTTTTAAGAAATATACTTAAAGATCTAAGAATATTAATGAAAAACTATGAAAGTTAAGTTAAAATTTCCAGTTTTGAGAGTTTTTCATAATTTTTATTAGATATTCATAAATTTTCATTGATTTTTTCATAGTTTCTCATAGAATATTTTTCTGCCAGGAGTATCTCAGGGTTTCTGTGAATGAGCCTATTATTCCGAGATTCAAGATATTTTATGTCTAAAATGAACTATTTTGATAAAAATGGGATTTCTGTCTTTAGGTATAGCTTAACGAATAGTTGGATTATGTATATGGATTAAAAGTTTATAAACGGAGGCAGCTTTAATTTAAGCTTCGTCTCGTTAAAAAAATCCCGATTTCTCAAAAATTTATAAGCTAAGATGATAGCTTAAAATACCACGCATTGATCTTAAAAAAAATAAGAAATTTTTAGTCATTTTCTTACTCTATTTTTTATAGCTTATGACTTTTTGAGAAAATGAGATTTTTCAACGAGTCAAAGCTTAAATTAAAGCTTTTTTTGCCTCCTTTCATAAACTTTTTAATCTATGTTCATAATCGAACTATTTGTTGAACTATAACTAAATAAAGAGATCCCATTTTCATAAAAATAGATCATTTGAGACATAAAAAAGCTTGAAGTTTGAAATAAAACGCCCATTCACAAAAAGAGGCACGTATCTTATTTGTTACAAAGAAGTGCTTCCTATAGTTAAAACTAAATCCAGGACCGCATTTCTGGAGCCAGTCAATTTATAATTTCTTTTTTTCTATATTAGAATCATCTTCGGGTTGTTATTCCTTATTGATAAAAATATAATTTCCTTTTTATTTAATGTCTTTATAATAAAACATTTGATTTGTATTTATAAAATGCTTACAATTAATTTAAGTTACTGAGAACTTTATTTAGTTACCAATTCAAGAAATAATTCCTATTTGTTAATAATATATTAATAATATCTTAATATTGTTTATTTGTTTTATTGGTAATTTATTATGCTTCTGATGAATCAAGAATTGGATTCGTGAATTGGTAATTTGTAAATTGTAATTCATTTTGTGAATTGAATGGATAAATTTTTTTCTATTCTATGAATTGGTTTAGTGGAATCCTGATAGAAATTCTCGATTAAAATGAATTATGAATATGAATCGTAACTCAAATGCTTGATCTGGTAAATCCTAATTATGAATTGAGATTCAGAAATTGAGATTCATATTTATTAAATATGGATTTTTATTTTGGGAACATTTAATGTTTCAAATGCATTTTCCTTTCAGGATTACAATATGTAATGTAATATATATCATATTGTCAAAACATTATGTATATACGTTACTCTGGAAATAAATTTACAATTTACAATTTACAATTTACAATTTACAATTTACAAAGTAAACGAGATTTTGAATTAATATCAAATTTGTCTGGTGGACGATTCAAGTAAACTTTTGTATGTGATAATCAATAGAACACATATTCTATAATAATCAATAATAAATTTAATGAAAGTCTTTATCAATGCTGCATATATGAAACTTCCCTTTTTGTCCCTCAAAGTAGAAGCATTGGTATGATAACCTTGCTTCCTTTATTTTACAATATCTCAAAACATATGTAATGTTTTTGCAGAATTTATAAACGTAGCCTTTCCTAGTAAGTTCACTTATATGAACTTATTGCTAAGTTAATTTATTTATTCAGTTTATAATTGTATGTATCTCCTTAAATATATAAAAATATAGAATTAAACAAATCTTTTTCTTTCTATTTCTCAAATTCAATTAATTTTAATAATTTATGTAGCATCTACAAAATTAAGAGGTTGATTCTATTCTATAAGATATTACAGTCTCCTTGGTGTTTTACAGGTTTCTTGGGTGAGACATCGAGACATTCATTTATTGACAGTTGGTCGCTATACCTATACAAGCGATCAGCGCTTTGAGGCGCTCCATTCACCCCATACCGAGGAATGGACATTAAAGATCCAGTATCCCCAGCGTAAGGACACGGGAATCTACGAATGTCAAATATCAACGACTCCACCCATCGGCCATCCGGTTTATCTCACCATAGTAGGTCAGTAATTGTCAGTTCACGGTATAGTAATACGCGTGCATTAAGGCATTATTTACACAAATATGTTTCATTTGAGATTTCATCAATACTATAATATTAATATGAAAGATTGAACTTAAAAAATTTACTCTTTACACGCCATAAAAGATAGAAACGAGCTTGAGTCACAACAAGAACTATGAAATACAGTGTGAACTATGATAATGTTACAACCTATTTTATTTATTTTTATAATCGAAGTTAGTTAATAGTTGACATTTCAAACGAAAAAAAAAGATTTTTTTAGTTTTTTTATACTATGTTGTAAAAGGTAATAGACTACGAAAATTAAAAAAGTTACTAGACTTTTTGGCAAAATTTTTCATAGAATGTGTGTGTTTTTTCTGATTATTTCAGAAAAGAAAACAATTTATTAAAAAAACCGTGTGCGTCTCGGGACGCCCAGCAAAAGTGATAACTTCAATTAATATCAGTTGAAGTAGTATACATTGAAACTATTTTAAAGTACATTTATAAAGTATAAATAGAATAAAGGTATTATTTGTAAAAAGGTTAGAAATTAAATGATGCTGCATTAAAAATAATAAAAGAATAAAAAGAGAAGTACATATCGCGCGTGTTCTATACATGCACATCAGTTATCGTGTTGTTTCGTCGGAATTTGGACACCGACCAGGATACCTTTCTCCAATACTAAAATCTGTTAGAATTCAAATGTATAAGCTTGTTATAATATTTATCATATTACATTACATTGATAGCTCACACTATGTGCACAGCTATATTCTCATTTTTAAGCACCGAAATCGTAACCATTTCATTTTAGCAAGCCTTAAATATAAGTTTAAAAGAGAAAATAAAACTAGAGAAAAAGAGCTTTTATTTGCTTTTTTTAGATATAAACATATTGATTCTTTCGGAAGTCATGAAATTTTAAATTTAATCAATGAAAGTGAACCAAATATATATGTATGAAATTAAACCCCGAATTAAAAGGTTTAACGATGCACTTTCTTTGCTTAATTTTAAATTTTCATAACTCAAGGAAGAATCAATATTTTTTAAATCTGAAAAAAAGGAAATAAATGATCGTTTTAAGTTCATTTTCCATTTTTTAACTTATATTTAAGACTTTCTAAGATTAAATTATTACGGTTTCAAAAACAGGCTTTTTCCAAGATTTCTTTTTTCAAAATAAAGCTAACAATATCCAAAATTTGAGGTTTTTTTAAGTGTTAGGGTCTAATATTACAGATTTTTTCATGTTTCTACATCCAAAAACATATCCTAAAATTTGAGCCGATTTCGTGATCCGGATCGCTGACACTCTCCTGGAGAGTTACTTCTAAGCCTGCAAGCGCATGCACAAACGTCTGGGTACATACTGCATATACCTAGAACTATGCAGATGCACGAGAGCCTCAATAAGTAGACGCAACCGTAAACCAACTACATCTGAGCTCTAACGGGCTTAAATATGAAATTATAGCTGTGCGCATAGTGTGAACTATCAACGTATAATGTAATATGATAATATAACAAGATATACATTTTGACTCTAACAGTCTTTAGTATTGGAGAAACGTATCGAATTAGCACTAAGATTATTATATATAGAATAGGCTCATAAGTGTGAGCTCATACTAGAACGCTCATGGTTCACTTTCTTTTTGTCCTTCTTATTATCTTTCTATCTTATAACAAGTTAATAAATTAAGAATAGTAGCTAGAAATTAAACATACCGCACACCTTGCTGGAACTCGATAAAAAAATTAAATGCGATCTATTTATTGACTTAATATACGTTATGACGTTCTTGGAAATGAATCTTGGCGAAGAATTTAGTAGTAAATGCATTGTATTAGTATTTAATATGATTGTACTCTGGTAACTTTAGTAGTTTGACCATACGCAGTACAAAAGTAGACTGCAGCGTTTTTACAGTTGCCATACGAACAAGACTATCTTCGCCAGTATATAGTACTTTGTTTACGAGTCTAATTAATTAACCGTTAACGCATCATAGAATAAACATTAAATATTAAGTTGAAGTTCAACTCTAGTATATAGTAAGTAATTAAAAATTTCATGCTTTTTTGCTTGAGATATCGAAAGTAACATTGTAATATTCTAAGGTTAGTTTGTACTATACAACCATTCGAGCCATGCTTCGCGGGTGACCTCATTCTCCTCACCGAATCATGAACTGGTATGCAACATCTCACAGACCACACGAGCAACTTCTTGAAAGACGGATTGACGCTAAATAACGTCAAGTTACATATCATCAAAAGGAAGATAGTAATCGACGCCAAAGCCACCTTTACCATCTAGAAGTAAGCGACTACTTAATACTAATCGGGAAGATTCTTGGGTCTACCTAGGTATCGAATTTTCAGTACAGGGACGGCATTTATACTTCCTAGCCAGAAGATCTATGTACTGTCGATAACATCTCTCTATAAAATATTCTACTACATATGACCTTCGATCGGAATGCGGTGAGAACGACATCATTACCCATACCTGACCAAGCAAGTCCGTCAACGTAGTAAGCTGCTTAGCGGCAACAATGTTATAGATACAGATTAAAACAGATACGTCAAAACTCTCTATAAGTCACAAACCAACAATAATGGATGCCAGATAACATCGCCCTCTTTACCAGTAGAGATTATATTAACTGCCGTAAGGTGAGGATAGGTGTTCTCCCGACTAGAGTCAGTGCGACCAAAGGTAAATAATGAAACTTTAGCTGTCGTGCGAGGTACACTGTGAAGGAAACTAACAAACATGTCCTTCAGATATGCTCGTGCACACGCAGCGTGCAAATTGTACTCCACAACTACATGGTTAACTAAAGAACTATTGGCAGGAACCAGCGCTAAGGGTCATTCATTATCGCAGAAACCAGACATGATCCAACACCACCATAGAACAAGGAATATCAGGAACTGCCTGGTGATTCTATCCTGCAGGGGGATTTATCATCGCGGCCTGGATAATCCTAATCAGGAAAACAATTGCTTATCAGATCTTCTACAGAAGTACAGTTCTCAGATTCGAAAATAGACACGCTCCCTCTCTAGTGCTGTCTGTTTTTAGGCACAATCTTTTTGATAAGTTACAGAAGACTTTTAATTTATTGTATTGTGTACTATAAAAATGTTTGTATATATACGCGTATGTAAATACTTGCAATTCTTTATAATAAAAAGAATTTTTTATATCAAAAGTGATATTGAAATACTTTAAGATTAGTTTATACTATATATCGATTTTTTAATATTTAAAATCTACATATTTATATTTTGAATGTCTCACATTTGAAATGCCACTTTTAAGAAAAAACCTTTAAGAAACCTTTTAATGAAACCTTTTAAGAACGTTAAAATGGAATCTTTGAATCCCATTTATCCCTACTAAAGCGGATATTTCTAACGATGTTTTAACGCTAATAGAACGTCTTTATAACCACTCTCCATTCAAACATTTTTAAAACGTACATACTATATTAGGCAATAAGAAAAATTCTAACTGTTATCAAAAGCTTTGACATTGATGTGAATTTTCATTTGTAATTAATGTATTAATTTTATTGCAAATAGGTACGATTTGTGATACAATTAATTATTGGAAAAAAAATAGAAAAAAGTAATCAGTATCCATTAGTTTGAGGAAGCTACGTGTCAATGTACAAAATAACACTGTATAAAAAAATAACACTGTATAAAAAAATAACACTTCCATTTTATTAGATGACAAGTTCTTGCGCATGTTATTAACCCAATTTATATATTTGTCTTTGCAGTAATACAATATTGCATATTACTTGATAGTTTTTTTATATATTTCTAATACATACATAGCGGCTCTTATGTATTTCTGGGTTTTACACTACGGCACTTTCTTTTAAACTCATATCTAATAACGACTAGAAATGGTATGAACCGAGCCTTTTCTTCTATCTCCTTAAGTTTTCTCTCTCTATCTTCGCACTTCTGTTGATACTACATCAAGCCTTTCTTAAAAGTTACTGCTAAGCGAATGTTTTCCTCAGTTATCTGGGCAGACTTCTTGAAGGTCTGGTCATTCGGGGCAGCAGTGAGTTTAGTTGCAAATGCACGCCCTACTGTGGTTTCTTCCTCGTCCATCCTATAATCTACTGTTTCCTGACTTTTAGGTTAGCCAAGGGTAAGTAGCATAGACCGATTTCTCCAGTTTGTATGCCAACATTTTCGTAAGCGCTGGTTGGAGAATCATGCAATACCTTTTTTTCTTGTTGCACAAAATCATTTCTCACCCGACGTCCTTTGCTTTTCCAAAAAATCTTTCTAACGATAAAATTTTCGGATTATAAGATTTCGATAATTTTTAATATTACTGCATACTTCGAGTATAAAGTGTATGTGGGTGCGTGCGTGCGCATGTGGGTGTGTAACAAATTTGTCTGCGCCATAACTATAATACCGAAAGAGATATCAGGCTTAAACATTGTTAACCGAGTTTAATTGAAGAGTTAATGAGATAATTTTAAGTTGGCAACAGAAATAAAGAAATATATTATGAAATTAAAATTCTTTTACAGTTGCAAAGTTTGAAAATCTGTTAGGAGTAGAAGTATTTTCTGAAAGTAGTTGTAATTTTCTATACACACATATTTTGTTGGCCCTATAAGAAATTAAGTTGGTGGAAATAAAGAAATAATGTTCAAAAGGATGTTTTAGAGATGTACTTGAAATAGAGCACGCTCTAAGAAAGTTCGATAGCTCCTCAGCTAGTCTCCTCGCCATGCCAATTCAGGGAACTGTGAAAGAGACTTTAGAAGTTTGCTATTAAAAAAATATTATAAATTGGGTAATCGTAAGTAAGTTTTGTAATTGTTGAGTACAAGTAAAATATCGCACTTGCAATTGTTAATGAATGGTAATGAATAAAATTACGCTGTTTGGTGAAACCTCCTGTAATTCGTGTTAATGCCGGTGTTGCTGAACGAAATTTGACTTATTAATTTGACTGTTAATAGATTAATCTTTGTCAGATTTGATAATACTCTAGAATCAGGTTCTAAATTATGTCAGAGATAATATGATGGGTTAATAATTAGCATAAAAAATAATAGTTTAGTACTAATAGATTTAGCTGATCGTTTTAATTTCTTTATCTGATTTTGTAGTGCCTCATTTTCCTGTGGTGCCAATATACTTTTTAAGCGGCTCGTACTTAACGCAGAATAACATTCGTAGCTTTTCAGTTTTTGGGCCGCATTTTGTAAACTCCCAGTATCGACAGTTTGAAAAAATATTTAGGCAGAATTACATGTAGTAAACAACTTTAGAGAGAAAGATAGTAAAAGAAGTAGCCTCTTCTTTAAAAAAAAGTTTATAGCATGCACAATCAACAAAATGAATTTTAGATTTAAAAATAGACCAAATAAATCTTGTAATAAAATTAATAACTTATAAATATTTCGAAATAAAAGTAGCTTAAATAAAATTGAAAAAAAAATAATCTTAAAAGAAATGTTAGGTTAATTTAAAAAAATTATATGTATGAAGAGCAGGAAAAATATAAAAGATTTTCCTAAAGAACATCCAAAAAGCTTTTCTCTGCATATAAATTGATTGACATTCATGAAGATTATTACTTAAAGTTTTTGCTTGATATATTCCTATTTCTCTTGAATCTATAAAATAATTTTTTTTAATACGTGCATGAAAAAGGCCCTTTCCTTACCGAAAAAACGAATAGAAAGTTGTAGTTTTCGAGCGTAAATGCTTTTGCCCTCATAAGTGATGACCGAAAACATGATTCAGCGTATACTTTGCTAGTAGTAGAAAAAATTATAACCTTCTTGAAAGAAAATTGTTGTGATTCAATTAAAAAATTGCCGCTAGTCACTTTAAAAATTGCTTTCAATTAGATTAATTAAAACGAGCACCGTACGATATAAGATATGGTTGTTCTCTGTTACTGGGCACGGAATAGGAGCTGTAGATGGTGTGGGTGGGCTTATGAAGCATTATTCTGCTTCGCATAATCTTCGAGAGCCCCTTCAAGAAGTTATTTAAAACGTAAATGATTTTGTAATACATGTTCAAAAATATACTGATGCAATTAAAATAATACATTTATAAGATGTTGAAATAGAACAATTCAGAAAAGTACAAAATATTGATTGGCTTACAACTTAAAAGTATCCTGGAATTAATATGGGTTAAAAAAACACGTGATGATAAAGTACATTGTTTGACTGCAAAGACCGCTGATCGTCCGCTTACTGAAGTAAGAACAATGAAGCAGAAAAACAAAGGTAGTAAAATAGGTATCACGACAAAAAAATAAAGCAAAAAAAAATGGTGGTTTCACTTTTTAGTGCATAACCCGTGGATTTTTTTATTTTTTTTTTTTTGAAAATGGCATAAAGGACATGAAAGAGGGCTCAAAACTGAGCTAAATTATTTGTTACACGCTTATAAGCTTAAAAAACTGGTGAAACAGTATCCGTTTGAAAATAACATTGAAAAATTTTTTTCTAAGTAAGAATTTTCTCGGAATTTTTCGGCATCACTGAACGCATGGAATTTTGATAAAATAAAAAATTAAAAAATACGTATCAAATAATTTTTGGAGTAGAACATAAATATTTTTATTTCAACATGATAGATGATGTAGGCATACGTGGACCACGTGATTTGAGATGGCTTCGGCCAAATATAGTTTTTTATAAGTGTTGTATGAGGGATAACATTAGGGAATCTATTACGAGATATCATCAATTTGATGTCCTTAAAACATCTATTTGATATCATACACAAATATCTTTTAGATATCAGGACTAAGGCAAAAAATGTCGCGTATACCTCTCGTTTTAGATGGTCAAGGTTTGGCGAATGCTCACATGGCATAGCGCGTAATTTAAAATTGCAAAGATACATGCGAAATTGTCACAATAAAAAAGATACTGCTCACTGCATCAAAATTTAGGGACATGTAAAATTTGACTTTGTGAAAGATATTTCTTTAGTCTAATTTTAGAATTAATAACAAGTGAAACAAGCGTATAAACATTCTTCTATATATATATATACACACACACACACACACACACACACACACACACACAC
>JAYJLV010097803.1:0-12371 GCA_036873485.1 Torymus texanus | reverse complement strand
GTGTGTGTGTGTGTGTGTGTGTGTGTGTGTGTGTGTGTGTGTGTGTGTGTGTGTGTGTGTGTGTATATATATGGCTGTGAGAGTTACGCGGCGTTTATTACACGCTGCTGCTGCTGTGTTGGGTATATATACGAGAGATACAGGTATATATATATATGTATGTATATAGTGTCTTGAGGGTAGTGGTAGAAGAAGGAAGGGATGAGAGCTTTTACGAGGCGCTCGCGTGGCTGTGCTACTTTGCGACTACTTTTCGATGTCGATTGCCGCCGTCGCCGCCACTCGCTCGCACCGATGTCTGTTACTATATATATATACGAGGGAGAGAAATAGACTATTTTTATTCGCGAAATTGCTTGATTGCTTTATTGTTATTTTTCTTCCGAAAGTTCGCGTATATATATATACGATTCTTATTCTTCTTCTTCTTCTTCTTCCACTTCCACTTCCTCTTTCGTTTCCTCTCTTTCTTCGCGCATTATTTTTTTTTTCCTTATAGACCTTCGTTTCTTTCTTCGTTCAGGGAGGAATTCCAAGTACTGTTGTTTACGACACATGCGGTTCTGTTTAGTTATTACCCATCACTGCTAACCTCTTAATTGACTATTTAAGCTTTTTTTTTCACACGTGCGCAATGGTGTGTATATTATGTATAAACGCTTGCTCGTATATATGTGTAATTGTGCAGTGTATATATATATATACACATAATACGTTATCGAATATATACGCCTGCGTGCTCGTTCTCGCGACGCTTTAATTTACGTCTTTCGGGCGTATTTTGGAACTGGATTAAAAGCAGCTTCTAAACTTGGGCAAACCAGCTCGAGCTTCAGAATAAGGCCGATTTATTCATTGAAGCGCGTGAAGCGAGAAATTTAGCGAGCTACATATATATATATATATATATATATATATATATATATCGCGCGAGAGAGTTTTCTGTGTTTACCCATTCAAACGGAAAATTGACTACGAGTTTGCATACTCAAAATTACAGAGCAGTGGCGTGCAAAACGTCGCACGCACGTATATACATATAGTATTGCATTCAATTTATATATATGCACACTTTCGAATATTCCTTCACGTCTGTATTACACACACACACACACACACACACATATATATATATATATATATATATACTTTAGATCGATTTATAATAAACATCACGAGTATTAATGTATTGTACATTAGCGCTATCCAGCGATATAAAGAAATCGATCCGTGAGAATTAACTTCAGCGACAGATCCTTACGCAACATTACTCGACCAAGTGAGACGGATCTAAGCCTCTCTCTCGGTATACGCGCTAACCCTCGTGGCACACATCCGCGTGCACCACACGCAACCATAAACCCCCCCTACCGTTACCTCCATCCTCTCACGCCCGTTTTATCGCTCAAATAAGTGTATTACGCAGGACGCACGGCGCGTAATAACATTCCCTCGTGCACTATATATATATATATATATACACACACCAGTTGACAAAAAAATAAAGGAGAAAGAAACACACGCGAAGGAAGTTCTGCGCGATCCTCTAGAGACGAAAAAGTAGAAGAGTAGAAGTAGACGAAGAAGCAGCGGCAGTGAAGAAGAGAGAGAGAGAGAGAAACCAGGTAAAGCTCTCGTCCCCCGTTATTATTCAGATGGAAGTCTCTCCTTCTCTCTCTCTTTCTCTCGCCTTCTCTCTCTCTCGCTCTCTTAACTTTCGTCGTTCTTATCTACCGGTGCTGTCGGTCTGCTATTATTTAAATTTTAAATGAAGTCGATCGTGGGAGCGATTCTCTCTGTCTCTCTTGCTACGGGGATAAAAACTGTTTGACTTGCATGAATTATCTTACATTAAGCTCGCGCTCACTCTCGCCTTTTGCTCATCGATCGATTTTTCCCTCTTGAGTTCACGTCGCGTGCGTAATCGCAATCGATCGATCGATCGATCGCGAGCCGTTTTATGACGCCTCTGTAACATGCACGCTCGGTGTTAAAATTTGAAGAGAGCCGTAAAATCCGCACGCGCACGTCTCCTACCTTCGTATGTATATGTATGTATAGGTGAGGTGGTGTGTGCTTATATAAAAGTTGGATACGGTCTATCCGCGCGTGACTGCCGAATGTCGGGCTTATAAATAAGTTAGTCGGTCGGATGGGGGTGTATATGAGACGAGTGCAGGGTCGGTTTGTCCTTTTTAGTGGGTTGGAATTTTTGATAATGGTCGAAGTGTATATAGAGTGTGTGTGTGTGTGTGTATATATATATATATATATATATATATATATATGACTCCGTAATGGTTACTTGGTAAGAAATTATTATTATTCAAATATCAATATTGTCAAATGTAAATACCAAAGTTTGTTTGAAATTGGTACATCGTTATAAAAAAAAATCAGTATGTTTAAAGCCATAAAGTTAACGAAAAAATAAGTAATTTATGGTAATATTTCTACCCGGGACATAATGATATTTCAAATAAGTTTTCCAATGTCTTCTTTCACTTTTTCAAATTTATAGTTTCAATTCTGAAACTCAAATGATAAATTGTATTTTAACAATAAAGACGTACGAAACGAAACAAACATACAGGACCAATCCACCGATAGAACACTATAATTACTAAATCACTAAAGCTAAACCTAATCCCATATACTCTTGAAAAATAACAGTCGAACAATTCACCAATACCCTCGCACAACAAAATCAATCCTTTGCCGCTCATTGATTCCGCACACCTCTTTCACTTCATTTTCCCAGCTCCTCTTTCCTTCATCCCCGCACTCCCTATACAGCCGCCGATAAAACAATCAACTCCCAACCCTCTCCTTCTCCCTCCCTAAGTCTCAATTTGAGACAGCGACGTGCCGCGGCAGCAGCAGTAGCAGCTCTTTTCTTCTCTCTCTCTCTCTCTTTCTCTTTCTCTCGCGAGAAAACCCGATCGCTCGCCCGTTTATATTGATTCGTTACATCGGCAAAGCCCCCCGAGTGCCTCGCGATGCGCATCCCAAGCAGATAGTTGTATATATATATATATATATATAAAGAGCTCTCTCTCTCTCTCTCTCTCTCTCTCTATCCGTCGACGACAATATTTGGATACGCGGCAGATTCCAAGGCTGATTCTCACGCCCGTGAGGGCCGATAATCATGCGAGAATTCCTGCCAGGGAACGAGAAGTGAGAGAGAGAGAGAGAGAGAGAGAGAGGACGGCATAAAGTTTACGGCGGATATTGCATTCCGCGAGCGCTTTATACGTCGTCCGGCATTCCGAGGCCTCGTGCTCTCGGCGACGCGCCGAGTGTGGTCCAAATTATGAGCCAGTGGTACTCCGCCTTCTACTACTGCTTTTAATTCAATTTCGAGTGTGTATACAGTAGTGAGTGTTTGTGTGGTCGAGTTGTGTGTTGGTCTCGGGGTGATTTTTGGAATAAGTAGCGCGGGACCTTGAAATTTTTTCAAACGTGGATGTATATTATGTTTATGTTAATCGATTGAATGTGAATATTCAGATTACATGAACAATATTTCTTTAATTTTGTAACAATAATTTTTTTTCTTGTATAGGTAGAAATTAGAGTTTAAGAAAACACACGGACACTTACTATTGTCTTGGTATTGTCCAAAGTGTTCACATTTTTAGGTAAAGTTTCAAGATATGTGTATAATAGTATTTTTTTCATAATTTTTTTTTTTTTTTAATTTCCTCTAATCGAACCTTTTTAATAGTAAAACGTGTATGTGAGTGTATACTTGTATGTTAATTCATCATTCGACTATTCAAAAGTGTTTTTTTTTTTTCAAACTAATTCCGTGTCGAAATGAGCTTTACGACAGTTTAAAAAAAACGGTTTTTTTCTCCCTCCCTCTCCGTGTTCACTCGAAAAGAGGGAAATTCGAGATACGCGATAAGTTTAACGCTCCTCGCAATTAAACTCCCAAGTTTAATTGCGAAAGGCGCGTGACGTGTTTAGATTCCCCCCTTTATCCCCTTGCCCGCGCGTTCGCTAGAGTCCTTTGTTCCCCCAATGTAATTGTTTGAGTTCGCGGCATCTTTATAAGGTCCTTAGTGCAGAACAAGTTCGTGCTCTCTCTCTCTCCCTTTCTCTTTCTCCGTAGCTTTTTCTCTTGCTCGTCAGTTTTAGATGCGATTCTCTCACGAATGTGTATTTAATGCTGCTCAAGGACATTTGAAAGTCTATTTTTCGAGCGCGTGCGCATACGTAGTTGGGTAAAAGTCCTCCGCGTTTAGAGGTGATAAAGGAAGTACTATAACACTGGTTCGACACCATCGCTTAAGTGAGCAACAAGTTTAAAAATACCTTTAATTTAGAAAACAAGTTCGATTTGAATTTGTGAAAATGATGAAAGTAGTATGGCTAAAAAATGCACGTAAACAAATTCCTGGGTGAATATAATCATTCGTATCAGTTGATACACCCACACTACGATAAAGTATCGACGTCAACAAAAAGAAAACAGAAAAAAAGAGAGAGAAACTAACCCAACACACTAACTCGGCTAAGCTAATGAATAACCTTCGGAAAGGGTCGAGTAAGCTATTCGATTTACTTAATCCAAGAGCGCGTGTAGTAGGCTTGCAATCGATAAAAATTCATCGTCTACGCGCCATCGTGTAAGTAGGCTATCCGATGGATTTCCAATCGAGCCAGAAGCCCGAGACGAGATGATGCTGCTACCGTTACTAGAGAAGTATACATATACATACAAGACGTGTACGCGGTAATGACTGGACAGTATTTTTTTTTTTTTTTTTTTTCTGACGAGATTGGGGTGGCAGGGAGATTTATTGGAATCTGATTCGGAGTGAATGATACAGAGAGAGTTTTTATTTAGAAACTGTGGATAACCTTGTTATAAGATATAGAGATTTTTATATTGAAACGGAATTATATATAAAAATATTTATTTTATGTGAAATTATTAAATAATTTGTGCATTATTTTTGGCAGAATTAAAATAAATGGGAATTAATTCATAAATCGTAATTTGAATGCATGCAGAAGAGAATAAAAGTAAGAGGGATAAATAAATGCACTTAATTTTACCGTGTGATGGTAATTTGATTATTTTTAATTGTACTTATTCAACAGCTGCGTCACGGAAAATATTTTCAGTGTAAACTTCTACCTTTTACTTTGCATTGCAAAATTCTGGGTAGTTCGTTAAAAATGTAAATGAAAATTTAGAGAGCGCTCTTTCAAGTAAATATTTCATTTAGAACTTCGCTTTCTTTGAAGTTGCTCAAACTTTATATATAAATTTTGCATAATGCAAACTTCATCCTATATAATTCAAAAGAATGATATATTTTAATACAGTTATTTCATTAAAAATCACATAAATTGAAGCTTAATCTTCAAATTTTTTACTTATCACAGAATTGACAAAGAATTATAGCTTTTATGATAAATTTAAGAGCATTTTTAGTTATACCATCGCGTAAGAAAAATTCACTACTGCATTAACTTTTGTAAACGACCATAACCATAATAATGTTTTTCATGCCCTTCCTCAATTCTTTAAATCATTTATAAGGATAGAAAATTTGTCAAGCTTTTCTACATTTTAAACTTTACCACTTGACCACTTACAATCGGTCACTGAAAAACTTTCATATTACCCACCCTTAATCCATATCAATAACCCATTGTATCACTTTCGCTTTCTTGTCCCCTAATACATACACACTACCATTATCTACAATCCGCTTTCCATATTTAACGCTCTTCCCACAATGGTGTGCCGGCCATGTGTCGCGTGGTTGGAGCCGGTTCTGGCATTGTCCGCCAGAGCGGCCACGTATAGCCTCTATCCTTTCCACCTCTATACACACATCCTCGACCTTTATACGATCCCATCCCAGTATATCCTTGGCTTCTCCGCCGTTATACGTTCTCCTCTCTCTCTCTCTCGCTCCTAAGCCTAGCCTATCCGATTGCCGGACCACTACTAATACTACTACTGCTAATACTACTACTGCTGCTGCTTCTCGGTTATCGACCCCACGTACCTAGCACATGCTCTTTCGTTTTTTCCTCTCATTTTTGTCTCCTCTCTCTCTCTCTCTCTCTCTCTGTCTCTTTCTCTCTGCAAGAACTACCGCGCGTTCTCTTTTCCGTTCCGCGTGTGTTTCTTTCCGCTGTGTATATATATATATATACACCTCGCGTTCTCTTCCTTTTCCGCGTGCGCGGGAGAGAAGAGAGAAGGCTAACCGATCGATCCACCTCGAGTTTTCCCTCTAAGCTCGCGCGCGAGTAGCGAGGCTTTTGGGCGAGGAGCGAGCGCGTGCTTCTTCGGTTTCTCAAAGGGAAGAGATGAGGTCACGAAACGCGCCGCGAGGAATCATATATATACATATATATGTGTACGAGAGAGAAAGAGAGAGAGAGAGAGAGCACGACAGAGTACGGATGTATATACATACGTACGTATACGTACGACCCCGCGAGGGAAGAATTTTTCTTTTTTCAAAATGTACATTGCAAGGTGGTGGTGGTGGTGGTGGTGGTGGTCGCCGCTTGTTTCTGGGTTACCGCGTGTTCTCTTCTTTTGTTGAGTCTTTGCGTAAAGGGGGATGCTACTGTTGCTGCTTCTGCTGCTTCTTCTCTCGTGCTTTTTGCTCTTGCCACGCGGGCGCGCGCACACACACACACACACAAATGTGCGCAAGGAGGGTAATTTTAAGGCCGCGTGTGTGTATATATATATATATATATAGCGTACAGCTGGGTAAACAACTTTTTGCTTTTTGAACTAGCTCGTAGCTTTCAACCGCTACACTCCTTCTCTCGCGTTTTGGATAACTTTATCGTCGAGCTATTTCTCCCGGAATAACGCGGTTAAGCCGAGCCTTAAATCTTTCTCGCTCACTCTCGAGGTAAAGCCGAAAAGCAACCCCTCCGCTTCTAAAAAAAAAGCAGTAACAACAACAAAAACAACAACTTATACACATTCTCATCTCTCTCTCTCTCTCTCTCTCTCCTGTATGTAACGATACAAGCAAAGGACACCGATTAATCGACTGTATACTCTTGTATATAAAATCATGAAACACATCGCGTGGACCATCACAGCATATATATATATATATACACACACACACACACACACACACACACACACACACACACACACATACAAATCTTAATTCGCGCGCTCAGCGACGTTCAACCGCGCTTGCTTATGAATAATTCACACGCCGAAATATTACGTGCATTTGCATGTAGCGCTGCACTTGTATGCGTATATAGAGGTGTATAAGGGCGGTGAAAACGCGTTTACGCCTATGGCCGCACGTAATGTCGCGCGGGTTAGTATGGACAAGGATGGCTGGAGAGTCGACAAATAATTGAGGTGAAGGCGGTACTGCTGCTGCTGTTGCTACAGAAGGGAGGAGAGGCACTTATTTGCAGTCAATCACCCTAATACGAGGAGGGGCGCGAGCGCGCACTACCCTCATCAAGGCAATCGCCTGTAAATTGCGCAAAGCGTCTAATGGCCTCGTTTATCCCATAAGGGAAGGGGGTGTAGAAGCTGAAAGGGATGTAAGGTGAGAGTTGGGTTTTTTTTTAGTGGTAGACCTGTGTATATGAGTGTTTAGAGAAAGGGGTTAGGAAGATGTTTGATCGAGTGTTGAATTATTGCTTTGATGTAATTAGTGTAATGAGGTTGAAGAGATTGCAGCGAGTTTTACACACACCGCGATGTGGTGTAATTTGATTATGGAGCGAAGGTCATGGTTATGAAAAAAATGAAAATTTTAAAAGTAGATGGTCTGACGCGTGAAGAAAATTTTTACTAATGAAAAAATGAATTGCAATGTTTTATGGTAGCTCTGGAAGAGAATTAAAATTTTAAAGCGTTAGATGTATCGTGTGTGATAAATATTATTAGAAAAAAATATGTAATAAATTAATTGAGATGGAAATTTTTTTTGAGAAAAATATCGATACTTTTTTTAAGGATTCCAAGTATACATATCAAAGTTAGAGCGAAACATTATATTTCGGAGGAGGGAAAATTTTTTCTACGTGTAGAGAACACTTGAATGTCAAAGTGAGTTCTGTCTGACTGGAGTCGGCTGTTTTTACTTAAGCGTTTTAGGCTCAATGTGCATTAGAATAAACATAGCTATTTTTCGATTTTTTTTTTTAAATTTCGCGAAACTAATTCATGATAACTAAGTTAATAATTTTTCATCTCGTGGCGTGATTACAAGTTATTTTACATTCAATAGAAAGAGAAGAAAAAAATTGAAAAAAATTAACTAAAAATGATT
The DNA here is from genome assembly GCA_036873485.1 of Torymus texanus. NCBI lineage: Eukaryota > Metazoa > Arthropoda > Insecta > Hymenoptera > Torymidae > Torymus > Torymus texanus. The sequence goes on along the minus strand of JAYJLV010097803.1, from coordinate 4,065 downwards.
CAGTTCTGAAAGGGTTTATTATATTGAACCATCGAAAATCGTCAAATACTTTCAAAATACACATGTTTTACTACATATCTATATATTTTTAACGATTGTGAACATACCAATCCATTATAATTCATAAACTTTAAAATCTAAAAAAAGAACTTGAATCACGCTCACCGAGCATATATTACATAACAGCCCTTTTAAAAACGTGACCTCGTCCAAAAGTCAGACCACCGGCCAATCACACTCGGCCTCCTCTAGAACATTCACCAAAAGAAAGAACGAACCAACGAAAAGTGAGTGAGAAAGAAAAAAAAACGAATCCGTCACCTCTCCCAGCGGGCAATCCTCACTCCGGCTAAAGAGACTCGCACGCTAGAATGAGAGATAGAGAGAGAGAGAGAGAGACCTCGCACCGTCGGGCGCGAGGCCGTGACGAGTGGTAATCTTATCGATTGTCTTAAAAAGACTCGCCGACTCCCTCTTTTCCTCTCTCCCTCCCTTCCTCTCTCTTCGGAGTAACTGCGACTAACGACCGGCGACTTGCACGTCCGAGGTCTCTCGGGCCGCTGGATAGGGATAGAGGAAGAGAAAGAGAGAGAGAGGGAAAAAGAGAGTGAGGGAGCGGCGAAATTGAGAGCGAGACGCGGCCCGAGGAGACGTAGTTACCGCGAGAGGTGAATCCGTAAGGCGGCGGCCGAGGAACGTACACGTTCGAGAGTGTAGATAGTATAAGTGTATGTGTATATGTATGTGTGAGAAAGAGAGAAATTCAGGGCTTTTCGGGGCGGTGAGTTTCTTTTTTTTTTTTAAAGAGGACGCAGACCGGCTTGCTGGAAATTTCAGCGACGTTTCTGAATTCATTTTTCAGAGGTCTCTCTCGTCTCCTCTTTTTTGCTTTTGGAAAGCGAGAGGAGTAACGTGTGGTTTCAGTGGTAGATGTATAATTGAAAGCGTGAAAGGGTAAAGTTCGAGCTATATATATTTGACGGAATTTTCGTATATACTCTCTAAAATTGAATTAGTGAACAAATCAGTCCACTATTGAATTAGTAAAACATTGAAAATTTCACTAATTATTATAGTGAACTAATTTAGTCCACTATTCAATTAGTAAAATATTGAAAATTTCACTAATTATTATAGTGAACTAATTCTGTATAACTATTGAATTAGTAGAATTGACTACAAACTGAAATGTGTCGAAAAAATTATGCAGTAACGAGCCAGTCGGTTTTGTCTGGTCTCATATTCCCTTAATTATTTATGTTTTTGCTTATTATTGAAATTATTTTTACGGCGTTGATAACATTCAGGAATTTGTGAATTCAAAAATAGCAAATGCTTGATCCATCCACATATTATTTGTATGAATGTCGAAATTCTCAATTATTTTATTATAGCTGATTTTATGGCAGCCTTTGACCTCATGTTCAAAATGTATTTTATCTTTAATATTGAATTCTCAGTATTTTTACAAAATACTTACACATTTACATTGATAGAAATATGTGAATTTATGTATGCTGCTATTAGATGAACAAGTTTCTTTTTAAAGTGATAGTGAATAACAATATACATAACAGTATTGTTAATATTCTTTCATTTATGTTCAATCCTTTTGGATTAGCATATTTTTTACTAATTAAATAAGTGCATTTGGCTTTTTGTGCTATTAAAAAAAAAACTAAATTTTTAGTAGTATTCTACTAATTGTAATAGTGCATATTATTACTATTTCAATTAGTACATGTAGTTCACTATTTCAATTAGTGAATATCCACTAATTAACGGTGGAGCAATTTAAACTATTTGAATTAGTGGATATTCACTAATTATTAGTGGATTTTTACTAATTCAACTTTAAAGAGTATATATATTGCAAGGATATATAAGTTTTGGAAATGTCCCTCAGACTGTATATATATAGAAGAGTGGAGAATCGTTCGTATATTGGGCATTATATTTGAAATTCAATCTGAGAAATTTACGACCGTATGAATATGGAAATGTATTTTCAAAAGAGGATACATGCGCGCGTGTGCGCCCACTTACTTCAGCCAAGTAATAAGTTGTATGACGTAAAATTAAATTTCAAATTCTATACAAACGATTTCTTTAAAAGTTTTACCCTTAAATTCTCAAATTTACCGCAAAACGAAGGATATATATACACATACACGTGTAAAGAATAAAACTCGAAAACAAAAATTTTCCCGAAAACCCCCTGTACTGAATTACAACCAGCAGTAGCAGTAGCAGCAGCAGCAGTAGTAGCAGCTGCTCCTGCATTTTTCAATAACCCGCGTTACCACCTGCCCTACATCCTCCCTTCTCGAGCTCTTCTCTACCAAAAAAATTCAAGAAAAAATTAGAAGAACTTCTCCAGACGGATAGGAAATAACTTTAGAACCCAAGAAGCTTTATTGCAAAAAGAAAAAAAAAGCACAGACCTAGCCCTTTCCCAATGCGCGTGTACCCTTCTACATTGAACAAAAAGTACCGGCGAGACGTCTGGCGAACCCTCGCGTGGAAGAATTAGCTGGATGCGCGAGAGAGCGAACGAGCCTGCTGCCAAGCTCTCTCTTTCTCCTTCTCTCTCTCTCTCTCTCTCTCTCTCTCTTTCGCGTTCTATATATTTGAAAGGCAGGCCCATCCCGTATAGGCTTGCTCGCTTCGTAATTTACGAGCCGCAGCAGCAGTAGCAGCCGGCGAAAAGAAGAAGAGGAAGAGGAGGAAGGCGAAAAAAAAAAGTTGGACACCTTGCACTTTGACACACGTGACCCAGTTTCATCGGGTTACGTAATTGATCGCGAGTGGCTTTTCTATATCTCTCCGTGCGCGCGTTTACCAGCGTTATTGGTCTTTTCTCTTTCGTGACGCGTTATGTCGCTCTCTTTCTTTTTCCTATCCTCCCCCTCTCTCTCTTTTTCTTTCTTTCTTTGTCGTCGTATATATAGTTTGTCGGTGAGGCTCTACCATTCAAACTTGTCCCAGCGCGAGCGCGCGAAACGCGAGTCCTTTGTCCCTCGCCGGCGAACTGTTCACAGTATGCGCGAATGTGGATGTGTTGGTATGTGCTGCAAGAGGTATAGAGAAATGCCGTGGTAGCTGCTAACGCTGCTGGTCTGTGAAATGGAAAGTTTTTGTTTGCACCCCGCATGACTTCTCGAGCGAACTAATTATTTTGGAGGGATGGTTGCTCTTTAGGTCTTTATTTGTGATTATGTTGGATTTCGTATTTTTGCCAAGGGATTTTTGCGTGGATGTATATTAAAATTTTAATTGAGAGTTTTCTGCTAGAAAATTAGCATATGCTCATTCGAATGATCTAGAGATACAAAAACGTTTATTATCTTTTATTATGTAATAAAGAGTTTCAATGCATTAATAGTATTACATGCGGGAATATCATAGTTTAGTCCATCATGCAAATCACTTTTTTATTTTGTGCGCTTATTTTATATTTCAACTCTGTATAAAATATTTTTGAATGCACGAGAGTATATTCTCTGTTGCGTTTTACGTAGAATTGCAATTTACAACTCGCATTATGAAAATTGTACGATTTTCTATCACCATTAAGTGTATGGTTCATAATGCGGACATAAAATTTCTCGTACTTGTATTGTGATGTACTCGAGGCGTAAAACTTCATTTTACGTGTATTTTTACGTACCGATTTTCAAGAGTTCACTAATCATTCCCACAAGTTGCATACTTTTTCACATTACTTTGAAACTTTCGTTCTTAATATACGAAAAACAGATGCAAAGTGTACAGCTTTTTGGATCCTATTTTAAAATAGTACAGGGATATAATTTTCCCAGAAAAGTTATCGTGAAATTTTGGGGAAAAAATTACTGTACAGACCGTCGGCCATGTGGTCTTTTGGATGATTTTTAAGGGAGCATACACAAAATAGTACATTACGCACCAAGGGAGGGAAGTGAGGCATTGCAACCTGCGTGAGATTGACGCCCGAGCCGAAGGCGAGGACGGTAAACACGCGGGTTGAGCTGCCTCACTTCACTCCCATGTTGCGTATACTATTTTTTCTCATGTATTCCCTGG
>JAYJLV010097772.1:0-12372 GCA_036873485.1 Torymus texanus | reverse complement strand
TGAGTGATTTTGGTAGAATACGCAAAACATATCGACATTCTAGAATTACGTCGGTATATCACATGGCGTTAATGTAAACCTCATGAAACGTTTGTTATTGGCGCACGAGCGAGAAAAACGTATGGCGTTCGAATATTTACGCTGCGCGCATCCTAAAGATACATAATTTATTACGGACAATATTTTGCTTTCCCGGCTATCTTATTTTCTAAGTGTTTTCTCTCTCTCTCTCTCTGTCTCTTTCTCGCTCATACTCTCGCACGCTGCTTGCGGGAAAGTCTTATCTATTCATTCTTGTCTCCCGTTTCTTTTTTTCCCTCGTTGTAGCATGCATATGCGCGCCAGGCAGGCAAGCAACATTATACTTACGGTTTTGCTTTCTCTATGATTTCAGATTTTCGGGCTACGCGCGCTGCACTTAAAATGTCGCTCACCGTGTAAGGTAAGATGTAATCTTTGTAATGGCTGTACGTCGAGAGAGGAGCTCGCACGAGCGAGAGCGAGCGACAAAAACAAATGTGCGCCGAGTGAAAATGCGGTATAGTATAAAATGGTAGTTTTACGTTTGTTGTCTTTTCTTTTTTTTTCTCTTACCTTTTATCGCTGGTATTAATTATAGTTTGTTTTAAAAAATGTCTGAATTTGTTTATTCACGTTAAATACTATATTGCATTTTCACCTGTACATGTTATGGTTATCTTATATTCTGCGTGACGCTGATTGTTTAAATTTATCTCAACTGTTTTTTATATCACTATCATTGACATTGACAACACTATCAAATGAAAGATTGATAAGTTAATTACTAGTTCTCAAAACGATAGTAAACAAAAATAAATCTGAAATACTAGCATTAAAAAATATTTTTTTAAATATTGTAACAAGTACCGCTTTATTTAATTTTTTTTATATTAAATTATAAAACATAAATATTGCATCATGAAGAAAATTATTTCTGTAAACATTACTTTTTTATTAGGTAATTTACCATGTTACATAGAAGCAAGCGATAATGGTTTTTATGATTCTTGTAACGAAGGAGGATGCCAATGACTTTCCCAAATAAATATCATTAAAGAATGCATAAAACTCATAGGAGCATACAGAATCCATACAAACTCAAACATCTGCATACGAATTTATCTTTGTATAAAAGGAGAAATATTAAAAAAAATTTTTACATTTGTTATTACTGAATTTCGCATGAAATCTTTGTTTTTCTACTTATTTTAGTAAATTTTATTCTTAGTTATTTCAACTTTTCCTTTATTTGCCGGAATTAAATTTTTTTTTAAATTTTATGTTTGTCAAACTCAAAACAATAACATTGGTTTTGTATATTCACCGGTGTTCTTCTATTTACTACATATCCACGAGTCATAGTAATAACTTTGTCACATAGTAATTATTATGATTTTTAAGGAAATTAATTGATGCTGTGATATTTTGTTTTAGTAGTCATAAAAAGTACTATTTCAAAAAGTAAAATTTTCTACAAAAATCATAAAAATTAAAAAGTAAAAACTCTTCACGACGAGTGTCTCATGCGCTACTGTAAAAACTAGTGAATTCTCCTATAAAATAAGTGAAGTTTACAAGAAAGAAAACTTCTCCGTGAAGATAAGTTTTTATTTTAAAATATTTTATTGTTCATTCACAAAAATTTTAATCAATTTCTACTTATAAACTCATAAAATACTCCGTTATCACCTTTCCGCGAAGATAAGTTTTTAGTTTGTAATATTTTGTTTTTCATTTACGAAAATTCCAATCAATTTCTACTTATAAACTCATAAAATACTCCATTATTACTTACCATGTCTTCAAGAACCAACTTTTACAATTCTCCAAACGAACTTTTCATCCCATTCAATAGAAATAACAGCCAAAACACATCAACTCTCCCAAAAAAACTGGTCCACATTTCATCTTGTCCATACATTCATCTCTCTCAAAACACATGTCCACTTTCATCCCAAACAAAACTCCAATGTTTCTCATTCCCATCGCAATGAATGACAAAAATACAATGGAAAGGAAAAAACAAGTGATAACCGCCGCAAGGTCGTCGTAAATCACGTTATCTCAAGAGCTAGAAACTTTTAAAGTAATTTCGGACTTTCCCTCTGGACCTTCCTCCCATACGTGATATGCGTCACGTACCTTTCAGTGGAAAAGCCTATTGCTTCACCACGGCAATCAGCGCTGCGCAGAATTTTGAGTTGCAGGAAGTGCAGAGCGATGATGCTGCTGCTGCTCTCTGTGCCTTTGAGGGAACGAGGAGAGGAACGCAGTCGTATTAAATTCCTGGAAGTTTTTCAATTTTGCGGGAGAGTGGGTTGATGGTATGGGTTATTAAAAGATTTGGTTTTGTCTTTTTGGTCTGGCGTTTATAGAGCACGTGGCATAAAATTATAAACTATTGTGTATGTGAAAGTGAGAGGAAATATAGCTTCATCCAATGTAAAAATATCGTAATTTTTATTTCATAGTGGTATAACTAATGAGTAGGTGAGAAACTTTTCTATTTATGATTTAACGTATAAATAATCTCAAGTTCAAACGCTTATTTCAAGTACAGTGTCAAGTACATTGATATTAATTGGTTACATATGAAATTTCGCTTTCTGCTAACTGTGTTTTAATTCACTTAACCTACTAATCTCAAAATTTAAATATGAAAATTTTAATTTCGCAACGAATTGCCACTAGTAGATAAGTGAACAAGGCACTCTTTGTGCGATTTTATTTCGAAGCACTTTTTTCATAAAATTAATTATATCCTTTAATTGTCTGCAGAACAACGGCACGCGCAATTAAGATCAGTCGCTGCGTTACTCCATATCTACACTTGATAATATAATGAAACTAATTTCGAATCAAGAAAGTCTTCTCATTGAGAGCAAGGAGAAGAAAATATCAAAGAGACGATGAAGAATCGAGCGCTAACGAGACGTAAAATTAAAGGACGCGCGCGTGTGCTCGTCTCTTTTCTTTTGTGCGATCGCGATAAGCATCGTGTACATATATGTTCAGGAGGGCAAACCACCAGAAATGAAAGTACATACACATCTCTGATTCACTTTCAATTGCCGAGGAGATACTAATCGACGAGCTGCGGTTTTTGAAATCGGCCGGTCGAACTGGGTCACCTCATTTCTTTCTTGTTTTTTGCCGTTGATAAAAAAGATGTGTATATCGCTGAAAGGAAAAGTCATACAAGTAAAACTAGTCGCGCTTACGAGGATTTGAGAGACTTGGTACATTGGATGAAGAGATTTCGCAAAATAACTTGTCATGTTATACGCGGTAATAGGGGTTTTTTTCCAGCACTCGAGAACCGTGATTCATATTGTTGTGACGAGTGAAATTAGTTGTAAACTTCAGACCATGACAGGGTAATTGTGTAATTTATTCGATGCATTACTCTCCTCGTTGTACGGAGCTTTTTTTTTTAAATATATACAGTTTTGGGGTATGTACAGCACGTGACAAAAACAGCATGTGCTTTACATACTACCTTGTTACGTTTATCTGTCAACAGCGCAGCCAGAGCCAGACCAGAGTCTTATCACCTTCAGATAATTAGATGATAATGCTTACAAATGATAAAATCATGAACAATCACACACTTTACTCATGAATTAGTTCACCAAACTTAATTAAAACTGGACTCATTGCTATTACAATACTATTATAACGTTTTCTTCTCTTACTCGATAATGCAAAAGCTTTCCGCGAATTCAATACCAGCTAAAATAGACCAGTGAAAGGGAACCTCATTACTCCAGAAATATTTTTGTTAGATCTCGGGATATCGGATATTTCTAATTGATTGAAAAGCTACCAACCGCCCGCTAATGAAATCCGGTGATTCTGAACTTTCCGATATATTGAGCCCCACGTGGGATTGTGCAGCTTCTTCAGGGACTACCTGATTTTTTAGGTCAAATCCAGATCAATACCTTGACATAATATAGGTCGTCGTCGGCGCGTTCCGTTCAGACCTGAACTTTTCGTTCCTCGTTCCGCTGACCTTGCCTTCTGCTTTCAGTGCTACCCGCTATTGTACTCGCAGCATTCGGCGGTTTCATTAATTATAAAATATTTCAGCGTTAGTTTTGAATTTCCGCGTATTTTCCTTAATAATGGCCTGTAGAAACGGAGAATTTCGATGAATTGTTCTTTGTTATTTTTTTCTTTTTTTTTCGCCTCGTAGATTCTTTGCATAATTACGAAAGTATGTCAAACTCGCGAACTGCTGAATTAACGAATTACAATGAGCGTGTGCGTGTTATAGTCTGTGGCTTATATGTATATAGCGATAAAATTATTGGCATCCGCATTTGGTCACACTTTTTGTATTCGAACCTCCTATCTTGCATAACAGCGTATCAAATGGCCATATTGAATTTCCAACGACGTCACTGGGCGATTGAAGCGCTACGGATATATATTCGTATAGGCTTAATCGTTTCGAAAGAGAAACAAACGTTATAACGAAGTTGTAAAGTTCAACAGATGACTGCGGAACTAGACTCAACCGTTTAATATAATACTGTAATTTTAATTGAAATGTTTTTAAGTTATTACGCTTTCTAAGTACAATATTCATTTCCGAATTCATCCAAAATAATTTGATTACAATTCTAGTAAATAAATTAAAAAAATAAATCTAAACTACTAAAAATACTATTTTTAATAATGATGGTTTGAATACACAACTAAGACGAATGAAATAAGCTTTCTTATTAATGTATAAAGCTCTTAAATGCAATGTTATTTTTAGAAAATCTTATTTGTTTCTTCTTATTCTGTAAAAGTCCTGAATTTACAGCTATTCCTTTACTATTTATCTTACCCGCATAAACTCCAGAATGGTCCATTATAAAATCATGTTCTTTTACAAATATTTAGATCTATTATTTTAATTTAGTAACATAGTGACGAAATATTTTAAAAATTACTATTTTTTTTCAATCAGAATAACCAAATTGACAACTATTAATGTAAAAATTATGTTATACTTAATATTAAAAAAATAAAAACATTCTATCTTTCCAACACCTTCTGACAGTACCATACCATAACACTTGAAATATTTAATCTTTCGTGCATAGTTTCCCAAAATGCTCCATTCGCATCATCCCCGACATTAACTTGTCACTAAAACCTTTCAACCCCGAACAACGACAGCAATTCTCTCAACATCATTTTCCAAGACCATCCTCTTACACCCTCTTATCACCTCCCGATTCCGGACTCTAGACAACAGCAGCAGTACCTCCTCCTCCTACTACCTCAGTTCCAGCTGAGGCGCGCAAGGTCAAGGTCGCTCACCGCCGCTCGGGGTGTGTAGTGTGCGCTCTCACACATATATACACCCAAACAGACATCCTCGTGCACGCACCGGAATCGATGATGCCCCCACCACCTTTTGCCGCCGCGCAGCATCCCTACTCCCTTGTATAATCCTCTCCGAGACGACGACGACGACTGCATCCACGCGCGAGTGTTGCCATAGGAACGGCTCTCTCTTTCTCTCTCGCTCTCTCTCTCTCTCTTTCTCTGTCCTGACCCATTGGCAAGGATCGGCGTAGCAGCAGCCGCCGCTGCGGCGGTAGTGCATCCTTGCCGCGTGCGCGTTGAGGGACCATGGCGCGATAGAGGGACTATGCGGTAATCGGCCGATTGGAAAAGGTGAAGTGAATTAAGAGGACGACGACGACGACAACCAGTTTTCTAGCTGCTGATGGTGGTGGGTTGTTCGAAGGTGACACTCGCGGTTGACAAAGATTAGTGTGTTTTAGATAAAGTGCCAAAAGTGCGGTTAGACGTAGAAACTGGTAGGGTGAAATGATTTTGTCGTGAGCAATTGGAAAATGTTGGTTTATCGTAATGTTGTTGTTGCTTATCATGAAGTGTAGAGATTTTCGCAAATTTTATCGCGACGTTTGATGACGAAAACTAATGATATATTTACGAATTGTGAATAAAATATCGGTTTAAATTATTGTTTTTTATGCGGTACCGTAATTACTGTCATGTTTTAAAGAATTAATCTTTTATACTTCCGTAAGATAAACGTATTGAGAAGATTCGAGATCTCAGCGATACGTGGTCCTGCAGTTGAAGTTATGTAATTGAAGACTGCATCGGATTTGATATATGACTAAGAGATAGTCGTAGTCCATGCGACTTCGGTGTACTGACTTATTTTATATTAATGTTTTTGAAATAGTTCAATAGCTATTACTTTCAGTGTATAATTTATTGTTTGTAACTAAAATTTAAAGTAAATAATTTTATGCTATAAAACAAATCAAACGTCGCGTACAAATTAAAATTAAAATTAAATTTCTAGGAATTAAAAAAAAAGTCGACAGTTTTCCTAATTATACATCCTAATTTTAGAATAATTAATATTCCACTTGTTGAATTTCATTTCCACCGGATTTATTAGTAATTTATCATGTATCTAAAAGTATATTTTATTAGCTTCATAATAAAAAGAATGCAAATAACTACATTGCTCGTGGAAAAAGAAATCATCGTATCAGCTTAAATCGCCAATATATTAAGCCCAAGCTGCAGCATCTTTGCATCGTTCTCGGGAACGTCTGCGGCAACCGATCGATCTCAACGACAGTCTCCGCAGCACCGAAGGACCCATCGAGAGAACCGCCCGCTCCTCAGACTCCGCGAAGTGCAAAATAAGCCGGAAAGAGCATCGTCCCGCAGCCTCTTCAGCAAAAATTCGCACAATAGCAGCCGCGTTTCTTCCCCTCTTCTAACTCTTTTACAACTATATATATATATATCCATAAAGCATCCTTACGTAACCCTCCACGTGTATAACCCGTGCGGCTACTGGCTGTACTACTACCACCATCACTACCACGTGGTGGCCGACGACAAAGCAACCCCCCGTCGTAGACAAAAGTGTACGTACGTGCGCGTGTGTGTGTAGAGAGGATGTAGAGAGAGAGAGAAAGAGAGGAGGGGGTGAATTAAGGAAATTGAGTGCACGCAGCTGCGCCGTGGGGTCCTAAGGTCAGGGCTGCTGCGCATCGATCGTCGCTCTCTTTTATCCCTACTCTCTCTCTCTCTCTCTCTCTCTCCGGGCGGGGAAGAGAGTTGTCCGCGGAGACGATAAGGGAGCCGGTGCATGGCTCGTTGGTGAGAGGAAGGGAGAGAGAGAGAGAGAAAATCGCGTTTTCGGCTCGATCGCTGGGAAATTGGGTTTCGATAAGAGGGTTTGTGGGCGGCAGAGAGGTTGGTTCGGGGACACGTACTGCACTCGTTTCTCGACAATGGCCGTGTGATGCGAGCACGTTAAACGCTTGGCTTTCCAGATTGTAAAGTGGGTTGACATTTTCAGAATATTCGGTTACTATATCGTTGAAATTGTGATTAAAGTAGTTCAACATTTTCTTTTCGTTTGAGATTCTTGTTTTCAAAATGATTTAGAATATTAAAATAAGTAAAATATAGGAAAAAGACGAAAAATAGAGCTTTTCAAAACTGGGGTTACGAAAGAGTTTATATTTATATTATGAATCTTTCAATTAAACATACAAACTGGGGATTTTTCGATAAAAAAATATTTAACCTCTCTTTAACTATTCCGGAGATCATTTAGTCAACTTCGCATTAGAATCTATTGCATCTGCTATTCTGGCTTTCCACTTCTTTTTTATTCGAGGTGAATTTAGTTGCAGTTAGCCGATTGCTCGATTCCGCTTACTTGGTACTTTGCCAATGGGAAGCATCTAATCGATGAAACGGCCACTGAATTATTGTTCGAGTCAAAAAGCTATGGACCAGTAATAGTAGATAAAATGGATAGCAACGCAGAGTCTTCCTCTGACTTTATCCAGCTTTACTTCCAATTTCATAGCAATCAACGACTCTAACGCTACTTGATACAATCCTTCTAAAAGACTGATACTGGTGACCAACAATTCATACAAAAGTATACATATATATTTCCAACTCGTGAATACTACCAAAACAAAAAGACTCTACGCGATAAACAATGTCGTCGACACCGGGCCAACAGCAACAATACGCGCACCCTCAACAAGAGGGAAAGCACAACTATACACTGGTCGGGCTCTGGTTGCGTCGTCTTGGTGAGACCTATCTCGGAGCATGGCTGATCGACTTGTTCCAGCAGTCGACGCAGGCGATGGCGAGCGCGACGGCCGCCGCCACGACCTCAGGCCACCACCATCATCATCATCATCCTGGTCCAGCGGCTACCGGAGGTGGCGGAGGTGGCCACGGACCGTTGAGCTTCATGGGTTGCATGCGTGAAGCCTCGCCGCCGCCGTTTGACGAGCTGCCGCCTCAGTCGAGGCCCGCGGGCTTGCCTACCGGCGAGTTTCTCAGCCATGGTTTCGACTCGATGCCTAAAGGTGAGTGTGGACTTTTTCGTTTCTTTTTTTGTAGAGGTGTAAACTCCTGGCTGTGTCCTCATGAGTGTGGATTTGCGAGAGACGCAGGGCAAATGGCTCGATGTGGTTGATGTGTGTCAGCGACGTGGTTTGTTTACATGGAATGTTTGTCTTGATATTGGAGATATAGGGTAAATACGAGGACAGCGGCGGTTCGTTTTTGCAGTTTTTTTTTTGTAAAGAGTGTGCTGACATGTTTGACGACAGAACTGTTTGCTATGTGTGCAAAAAAGCATGCGCTGATAGAAGTACAGATTTAGAATTTGTTCAAGCAGGAAATTTAGTTTTTTAGTGTTATGGAACGAAAAGAATACAAAAACTTAATGAATATATAATTTCAAAAGTTTCTCGATTTTTTGGTAATATTAGTATACAGTATTCAAACTTTGATGAATAGCATCTGCAAAGAATAAAATATTTGCTTTCCTTGGATAAATCCAAAATATATTTAATTTATAATCAAAATTTATATCGAGAATTTATTTGATTTTAGAATCCCTTGTACAAATTGAAAGTTTTATTAGGGTGTATAAAAAATCTCTATGTTGCTGCAAATATTTTTCTAAAATTTTTAATGTAAAAGAAAATTATTATGAGCTTAAAATTAGAATTAACAAAAAGCAAAGTAAAAAAGAAGCGTTCTTTCAATATGCGCAAAAAATAAGTCTCATTTCGTTTCTGCAAAGGATAAAGTACATTTCTCTAATTGGCATCCGAGCCGGCTATGACGTCAATCGGGACTCTCGCAGAAGTTTATGCCAGAAACTTTTTTGCAGCGCAGAATCATCACATGGAGCCTGCTAAAAAATACTCGTATTGAACGCAAAAATTAGACATGGATCGGGATTAAAATTTAAATACGATGTTATTCTAAAAGTTTATTTTCTTAAAAAATGTTCTCAACTGAAACATACGTGCCCTGATGGGTTTCTCTCATTCGTCTCACGAAACATGTCACAGTCTGCTGTACATTTTTTAATCGCGTTCTCATTCTTCGCGTGGAACCGTATTCAGGACGTGAGTTGTTTTAAGGTGGAATCATCTTCGCATATATTAGGAAATCCATCACAAATTATACGGAAAAATCGCGTACAATTCAAAACCTATTTGTCTCACATTTTTTTAAAGGTTGAAATTTTTTAAGAAAATGGTAAAATGCATTTTTTTCTTTGAATCTCAGCCATTTAGCCCAGAAATGTTCTACGCAATGCTTAAAAAGAGGAATTTGAATCAAATAAAAAGAGCTTTCATTTATCTTTTGTAAATTTACTTTGAAGTATGAGTCACAAACGTTTTTAAATATACACTATTTGCCAGGAATGTTTGGGATGTCAGAATAAAGAAAAATTGCGTCCTAAAGATGTGCCTCCAAAAATAATTTTCCTTAATTTTCTCATACACACGCGCGGGAATACTTTTAAAATACAAGGGTAATCGTTATTTTATACTTTACTACATTTCTATATTAAGAATTGTATATTCTTTTTGAACGTAGAGTTGGAAATTAGATTTTCTCTTGAGTCACACGGAAACTTCCTAGTTGCAAAGCGAGAATTTGAATGAAAAAATAATGCTACTTAAACAGATTGTCGGTAATAAGATTCAGATCAACCGCGGCAAGATTCGTCCCGAAATTAGTTTGCGGGCAAAGTTTCGCTTTATAAGTATGCAAATTGCAACACTCAATTTCCAAATGAATATTTATAGCCCGTAAGGGGGTGAACTTTTGCGTTAATGGAAATGACTCTTCATTCATAAATAAAAATCGAACGAGCTGGCGTTGGCTTTGAAGTGAAAATTCACGTCGAAATGGAGTTTCATAACATTTAGCTTTTCTAAAGCAAAATGATACCGCAATTACTTCCAAATCGTTTATCTCGAAAATGTTCTGCAGTTCAAAACTAAAATGTATTGTAGAATTTTACGTCACCGCAACAGTTATTTGAAAAAGATTTTCTGTTTATAAATAATAATAGTATGTTTTTATAAAAATCGCTAAAACGAATATTACATTTAATGTCTCATAAGTTTCTAACAGATATTGCCAATTCAATAACCTTGGCACATCGCGATGACAGTTATCTCGAATAGAAATTATAGGATAATATTAATTATAACTTACTAAAGTTTTGCTCGACGAATTTACGTTCAAGGCCACGGAACGTTCGAAACGTCGACTAATTGAGACACGTGTTCGTTAGCAAGTATACACCTATTCATAAAGAATCAACTATCAATTTCTTCTCAACTTTACCAATATTGTTGATCCTGAAAAACTAACGTAAAGATTATCCAATCCTAAATTTCCCAAAATCGAGTTCTAACCCAAATTCAAACAACCCCAACAATTCATTCGGCTTTTCCACCTCGCATAGCACTACCACCACGTCACATTCATCTTAACAATCCGCAAAAAACAAATCCTCGACCTACATCTCCCCACCACCGGTAGCACCGCATCTCTCGCGTCGCCCTTTCGCACCTACATACCCATTTGCAACTATACACGCGCGTCGCAATTCCGCGTTGCTAGAGAGAGTGAGTGAGAGAGAGAGAGAAAGATGGGACGTGGACTCGTCCGACCCTGACCCTGTTCCACTTCGCGCGAGTGTCGGCGGCGGCGGCAGCGTGGGTCAAGTCGGCCGCGTGATGAGCCGCCGTGATTGTACACGTGCGTAATCCGGCACGTGCGCACGTGTGTGTGTGTGTGTGTGTGTGTGAGAGGAAGCCACGATTGATGATGAACGACGAGGGATTTAGGCTATTGGTGTTGAGGGAGGAAAGATTGGCTAAGTTCTTGAGATCCGAATGACGATGGGGATGTATATGTGGGTATTTAGCGTAAGATAATAATTAATGATTAAGCGTGTGCGGATTGGGAGTATAATGTGTGTGTGTATAGGTGGAGGGTGGGGAGTTACGTAACTGCTGAACAATAGCCAAGTGCAGTGCTTGCTGGCATTTGAAAGAGATTGGAATGAAAGGATATGTAAACAACAAAGTGATGGTTCTCTGTCTTCGCGATGGGTGGGATTTATTTGCATTCATAGTGTCTTCATTCTTTATAAAACTTTTATGTTGGTGAACTATCATTTTCTTTATGAGTATTGTAAATTATAAGGTTTCTTTTTTATTCTTAAATAACCATTGTATAAAATTTCTATTACTAACATGACATCGTTTTTTATTTTGCAAATCATTTTTCACATTAACTCATAGAATTAAAGTTAACATAACTTTACGCTTCTTTTTTAAATAACTGAGTATAAAACTCATCCGTAATCTCGAAAATTCTCTTTTACTCGATCCTTTTCGTGATAATTTACACAATCCCGCAGTGCACACAGCACGACAAACGATTGCAATGCGAGCTGCGGTCGGTCGCCGTCACGGGACTGCACTCAGGTCTCGTCTCTAACGATGATGCGCTTCGGGAATTCGTCCTTTGTCCTCTGAGATCGCGCAAGATACATTTCTTCTGGGTTTCAGCGTAATCTTTTGATGTTTGGACGAGGACGGGAGATGGTCTTGGTAAAATGTAATGAAAGTTTTGAAGAATTGTTTTTTGACTTTGAGAGATGTTTTGATACATTTTTTGCGTGTTTATGGTGTGAGATAGAAATTCGTGTTATATAAGATTTGAGATAGCGATAGCCATGCATTTTTTAATTATTTTAATTTTTTCGGAAACGTTAGATGTAAAAACATCTCTACATTGCACTTCACATAAAAAAGTCAGTTTGAAAGACGTTTGGGAAACGTTATGTATGTCAAACTTTTTAATGGATTAGTTGAATAATGATGGATCTGAAGTTTGCAACGTTGGAGTGCAACGTAATAAAAAAATTTATTTTACTTCAAAGATACACTTATCAATTAATATTAATTTTGAGTTTAGATTTAGTGTTTTATT
>JAYJLV010097761.1:0-12372 GCA_036873485.1 Torymus texanus | reverse complement strand
AATCCCTGCTCCGCGCGGCTCTCGTAAGTATAGCGAGCGCTCTCTCTATCACACACACGTGTGGTATCGGGATAATGCTTCCCCCCACCCCTCAGGTGGATAGTGGTGGGGGTTCTCTCTTAATTACATTGTGGCCCATAGGCTGGCCAGCTATTCCCACCGCCGATCATTGTAGGGGGTGTGGAGGGGGCATATATAATGCTTCCCTCCCCCCCTCCCTCAGGTGGTCGGTGGTGGGGGTTTGTTGTGACGGCCCATGGTGCCACAATAACTACTTATATGTTTCAGGTGAATAGATTTGGATCAATTTATAAACACTGTCGTATTGTTTATCAGCTTCTCAAATAATTTTAAGGTTTATTAATGCTGATTCGAGATGAAAAACTTATTTTTGATTTATATAAAAGCTTTGTATTTTTAAGCACATTATATGTTCATGTGACTTTAAATTTTAATTTAAGTTTTTCCTTTCAAATTATTGTTGATTGAAAGTATTTTAATAATACATTTTTATGGAATCTTTAAGTTACTTATATTCATCTCCAATGCAAGGCTGGTGGAAGTTTTCATACAGGTAACGCAAGTTTCTGGACTTTTGAGATACTTCCGAAACGTTCTGGAAAAATTCTATTTGTAACGTATCTTTCTTGGACGATTTTTGGGTCATTCTTGCTGGAGTGATGATTATTTCTTTAGTCACTTTTTCTGTAATTTCGGTACTAAAAGCAGGCGATGCAGCAAAAGGCACCTGAGGGATGTTTGTATTGTAGACAATGGCGGCGTAGCGCCGCCTTTACCTCCTTATTTTCGTAGAGCTTTTATTGTAGACGAACCCTTAATTTGGGCAATAATCGGTTTAATGATCAAGGATCTGTCAAACTCTTTGATGGTCGAATGTTAAAAGAACTGAAAACTAAAATAACAAAGTTTTAAATTAATTGATGTTGAGGAATCCTCCAATTGTTGAGGGCTATCTTACAGAAAATTTAAAATACTTCAATCTTATAGTTACATCATAAATTTGTTTTTAATTCAACAGATTTTTTAAATTTTATACTAAATTTTTGTATAATATATTTTCATCGTAGCAAATACAGTAATAACACATCTGAAGTTTGCTGTATCAGAAACAGCAGATTCATTAATTGTTGCGGCTAATAATGATGGAAGTGGATTTATTGAAGTATGGGAACTAAGCGAGAAAATCCAACCAGTACATAAATTATTCCAATCAAAGACCTGTGATCCTTTTAAAACAGTCGTAAGTTAAAAATTTAATTCCTGTAAACTCATTTTTATTAATACAAAAACCATTTTTAAAATATATTAACTTAAGTAAAACTTTTAAATATTTAAGGTTTGGCAACATCAGGCTTTGTATCGATGCCACTATTCTATAACAGCTGTAACAACGACAAAATTATCTATAATTACACCTACTAGTTACATTTTAGTAGCCTTATCAGATTCTTCAATACGCTGTCTAAGTCATGATAACTTAAAAGAAATTGCTATTTCATCATTAAATACTAATATACGTCATGACGAGCCGTTGACAAAATACTCGAGAACATCTGCTGTAATTTCTTGTATAGATATGTCATGGTTGGGATGCATATTTTTAATTACTGATACTCGTGGAAGCTTATATGTCTATAAATTATGTCCGGAAGGTAATACTTATAAAATAAATGTTAAGTTTTTTTTAATTTGATACAGATTTGCATGTCAAAAGTCGATTTCAACATCTATTTTATCTATAATTAGTATAATTTATATAAATATTTAATTGTTGTTATAATTTTTTAGGGTCACCTCTGACACTAGGTTATGCATGTACTTTGTTAGAATTCTGTTTACTAAGTGGTTTGGATTGGATAGATTTACTTTTGTCTCTTCGATCACCAATGATTGAAACCTTATCTGAACGTTTTGATACTTCTTTTAATAGACAACCACTGCACATACAACAATGTTATTACATGCAATTTTTGTGTATTAAAATATCTCTTTATAAGTAAGTAACGACCAACGATTTCAAAAACAAAATCTGATTTTCGTTAATTTATGAACATTAATATACAGAATGCTTGTGAGTGGACAAAATAAAGCAGCAGATTTGTCTTCATTATTTATGGTTCATTCAGTTGCAACGGCTTTTAAATCTTTGTTACGACCTTCCGACATTTTCCATGATAAAGTACCTGCTGAACGCTTGCCATCGGTACTTATAGATAATATCATCACTGATGTAGATAAAGTATGATTTTTATGTTTTTTAAAAAATCTACTACACTGAAAAAAACATTCGCCAAATCTGCGAAGCGTTGCAGTTTCTGTTACATAGCAAATACGATTTAGCTATGGAAGAGCTGGCTGTTTTATTTAAGAAATTATTGTCTGGATTAAAATAGAACACCCTATACATATAAAATAGACCGAAAAAGCAACATCGATTGCTTTTTCTTAAAATCAGCGATTCTCATGTTGATCTAACTTATGTATTTTCATTCAGCATATTAACATTTATATAAAAAATGTCTCACCTATAAATCTTCTTATAATTAAGAGTAGTAAATTAAAAAACAAATTACAAGATCGACATCAATTTGGAGGGTACAACATTTTTTTAATTATTTTAAAAAAATTTTCTTTAAATGGTTTACATGACCCTGAATTTGCAGTATAAAACCTGTTTTTTCTTAATTCAGATCAATAGTTAATTGATTTTAACTCGAAATCTTTCACCTTCCCCATAATGTGCCGTGGTAGTCAGTGCTCATTCGCCGGGAAGTGCTGCCCGAGTATTGACAGTTATTATAAAATGCTATTGCTTGGTATCCTAGACACTTGGAGAGCTTAAGCTTTCTTTAACTATTATATTTTAACATATTAGTTGAAATTTAATAAATCGATAATTCATCTCACAATTTTCCTCGTGGAAAATAATAATTTGTGTTTCAGAGGTTATGATATTTTTGACAATTTCCCTTCGTTATATAATTGAAAGCTTATTAGTTTCATGAGAAACTATTATTCAAATTTCAAAATCAACAAAATCAATGGGAAGGAAATAGTAGCAAATTCCTAAAAACAGCGCAGCTCTCCCACAAATGAATCGTCTTTGCCATTTAGTGGATTATTTTTTCAGTTTACCGTTTTTAGTATAATTGATATTATCATTTTTATTTTGTAAACATTTTAGGTTTTATTCCATGTAGAACCAAAAGAATTTACAGTAGAACCAATTACCTTGCAGTCGTTGCAACAACTCATACAGTGGGTATCTGATTTGGCTTTAAATTTGCTTGTACGATTACCTGAACAAAAAATACAGATGAAAATAAGTGGTGTAAGTTGGCTTCTGTTGTTCTCTCTTTTATTATAATTAATCTTGTGTACTCTCATTTCCAGTATGAACTTCTAAAAGATCATAAAGCTTTAAATATTCTGCGTGAACTTCTTGTAATAATACGGATTTGGGGCTTACTGCGTCCTTCTTGTTTGCCAGTATTTCTTAAAAGTGCAGATAATATAGATGGAATAGGATTACTCTTTCAACTTTTATCTAAATTAGTTCAACCAAATCCGGATTCCCAGCAAATTGATGATCAATTAATCGGTAACGTATACTATTAATGCTGTAATTTCAATAGCTAATGTTTTTACGAAGTCTGTTGATTAAAATTTTTTCCCAGTTCATTGTCATATAAAACTTAAATTTAAATTTAAAAATTGTTAGTTCCATGTGTACTTTTAAAACTTATTCATAATACCAATTGTTTTTAATACTGCAAATTAAGTTGATAAAAACTTACGGTGAAATTTATGTTTTGAGCCATCCAAATGTACTGCATCAAATAGCGACAATATATTCAAAAACTATTGGGTCTCAATTCGCTGGATTTTCGACTAAAAGCAATGTCTTTCTTTATTATAGTAAAATGTGTCCGATTTATGAAATATGTTTTTGGTTTATTTTTAGGGTCAAAAGAGGGAATATTCGACGTTTTAAGTATAATATTCAAAAAAATGTATACACTGTTCGAAAATATTTATCAATCATCGAAGAATGTAATAGAACGTCTCACCGTCAAGTAATAGATTTTGTGTAATAGTACAATTTATTAAATCAATAAAATAGATCTCTATTTCAGAATTTTATCTATTATATTAACTGAAAAGAGTAATCGTGTTAATGAACACCAATGTATTATGTTACCAATTTGACGACGTTTTGATAGACTTTTGCCATTATCATCAGACCCAACTTTTTATTGGAAATAAGTGAATATATGGGATATTTCATATAAAGTTTGTTATGCCGGAATAAAAAATAAGTCGCCTTTTAGGCAGGACTCTTAACTATAAGGCTGATGTCACAGTAATGAAAACCACAGGAACATTATCGGAGTCATGATAGTATCGGATGATTCTCAAATTTCCAATTTAAATGTATTGCGCACATATAAAGCAACTCCGACCTTTCGCAGTTGCGGTCTTGTCTATAATTTGAAGCCTGTAATCTTTATGAGGTCATTTGAGACCGCTGGGCTCAACCAAGTTTTAGCCACACAAAACATATTTGTATTAATTTTTTTACGTATAAACATGGAGTTGGCGGTAAGGAGCCCCCCGATGCTTCTCTCACAAAATACTACAAGTGTCACCCTCAGACAAAAGTAGGAGTTGTGGTGTGTATATTATGTGAGAATTTTTTCACACAAACGAAATTTTGAGTAAATATAACGCAGGATGTCCAGTGCAGTTAATAAATAATCCACTAATAATATGACAGGACCACCCAAATGTGGCCTTAACATCAAACACACCAAATGGTGCACTGAGCAGTGAAGCAAAGCAACTGATAGAGCAAATCATATTAGCTACAAAGGAGCAGATCAAGCAAGAAATCATCGTGAAATAAATCTGGAGAAAGAGAACAGCAAACCAAAGGTCAGTCTTAACGATACAGTATACGATGACGATAGTGAAATCGAATTAAAAACAACATCTTAAATGAACTACTTATTAAAGCAAAACAAGGCAACAACAAACAACCATATCAAGACGTTTGCAGAAATAACTGCCAATCCTAAACCTAAAAGCAAAAGAGTGTCAAAACTAATCGTAAAAAGACTGACAACAAAGATAACACAGACTTAGAAAAAACAGTTCTCCAACACCTAATACTAGACAAAACAATACAAACAAAAAGAGTTTCTTTCAAGAACAATGACGTAGTGATAATAAATTGCACGAATGAAGAAAATATTAACTCACTTGTGAACACACTGCGCGAAAAATTATCAAATAACTTTAAAATAGAAAAAGAGCAAATAAACAAGCCAAAACTAAAAGTAATAGGTATTGAAATGGATAATGGATATGATAATGAAATTGAACAAGATATTAATCAAAGAAACTTCAGAAACATGGAAGACAAGTACAAATTACTACACGTATATACTAACGAAAAAACAAATAGAAAAGGAGCAATAATTGAGGTAACACCTAGCATTTATAAGCACATCGAAGACAGTAAGAGCAGATTATTTGTCGGAAACCAAAGTTACAGAGTATTCCACATCATCAACACAACACCGTGCAATAAATGTGCAAGATTTGGTCACGGCATCAAAAAGTGTATAAATAAAGCTACGTGTGTAACGTTGTATTTGCTTAGAACCACTGTCAGAGTCTAGATAATTAATAACTCCGACTCAGTCAAATATCGCGTTACTATTTCCTCCGTTACGGAGCCACGCCATGGCCTGCAACTAATATCTCGATGAGAGAGTAGCAACGATTCAGCAACAACCATCGTCGAATTCTATATGCTCCAACAGTCCGGAATACCAACGCTGATAGTCACGATAACTCTATTATTTGGATCACAAAGGAAAGGGACACGCACACCAGGAATTATACATTCGCAAATAAATACAAACACAAATTGTATGGTTAATTAATGTCACATTTATTGGTCGAATTTGCACCGCAATTTTCCTGTTCTCGTACGTGATGGCCCTGAAACACAAACGAATAAACCAAAATGGCCGTTACTGCCACCTTGAGCTCGATCTTCTGGCCTCGAGATAGTTGCTTTCTCGACCCTAGTCCTGGAAATATAGATACCCAACCCCCTCACCTGAACACACAACCCTCTCGACAATGACCGTAACCCTGTAACCCGGATCAATACTCACTTGCTAATCTTCTATGACGAATCTACTGAAGACTATAATAACTACTAGCATGGTTGCAGATTTCTCTAAGTAATTACTTGCCAAACTGGTTGAACTAGAAGTGTCCGACTTCTTCGCTCGCCTCTAACTCGATATCTCGTACCGTGCACCTGCTGATTGCCAATTGCCAACTGAGAGTAATTCAGTCGGCGCCAGCCGTACTCGCGTTCGCGTCGCGTCCCTTCTCGTCTCCTTCTCGCCCGGTCCCGTGCTCCGGGTATCGCGATCCCTTCGCG
This sequence comes from Torymus texanus, assembly GCA_036873485.1. Lineage (NCBI taxonomy): Eukaryota > Metazoa > Arthropoda > Insecta > Hymenoptera > Torymidae > Torymus > Torymus texanus. The sequence goes on along the minus strand of JAYJLV010097761.1, from coordinate 5,888 downwards.
CTCTCGCGATCCCCTTCCGTCGTGCTTCGGCCGCGCGGCGTTGCTGATGGGTGATCCTTGTGGCCCCGGTGCGCGTTGCCTGTGCGCGCGCCGCGGTATAGTACTCATAGTCTGTGACTTCGTCACACGTGTAACAAGTGTGCAGAGGCTCATTTAACCATAAAGTGTAGAAGCTCAACAAATAAATGTACAAACTATAGTAATTCTAAGTTCAACACCAAATATAATATTAACGACAGTGCTATTGATAGTGAACTATGTCAAATACTAAAATCTAAAATAAAAAAATTCATTGAAATGACGGATTACCCGACACAGCCTACTATCCCGAGATACTTTTGTGAAGTGTAAAGGCAGCGGAAGGCACTGATAAGAAGAACAAAATTTACAAGTGTGGTCTCGACAGTTTCGGAACATCCTTCCATATTAGAGATACCAAAACCAATACTGCAAAACACGAAGACAACACCAATTAAACAAAATACATAGAAGTATTGATCTGATTGCTGATATGCAAAACGAGATAATTGAAAGAGACTATAATTTTGATGATATTGAAGAATTAAATAAATGCATGACTTTTGAAAAGGAAGCTATTCTGAATATAAATATAAGAGGCCTTAATGATAATTTTAACAATTTACTTGTATTTTTAAAAAGCCTTGTGATAAAACCATGCATAATTATTTGCAGTGAATCCCGGAAACTAGTACACTCTGAATCCTTTAACATTAATGGATACAGAATGTACTGTAATAATAGTAATATAAATCAAAATGATGGTCTGGAGGTATACATAAGTGATTATATTATAGAAACGACGGAAATTATAGAAGTAAATAACCTTAAAATAATCAATTCAAAAATTACAATAGAAAACAATAGAGAAATAATATTGTCCGCCCTATATAGATCGCATGATATAAAAAAAACGGATTTCCTTTTAAACATGAAAAAATTAATATCGCTTAACATCAAATATAAAAATAATCTGATTTTTGGGGAATTTAACTTCGATATCTCAAACCAAGAAGCGCTCAGTCAATAATTCCTACACATTCTCCTAGAGCATGGTTATTTTCCAGGCTTTTGTAATATTACCAGACCATCTGATTAAACTTGCAATTCAGGCACTTGAATTGATAATATTTTTATTAAACTAGATAGAATAGCCTATAAAACTTTTACACTTCGTACACCACTAACAGGCCATTTTCCACTTTTTATGTCAATAAATAAGATAAGAACAACTGGAAATATACATACTATAAGGCGTATTAATTACAGCAAACTCAGGGCTGCAGCTGATTTAATAAATTGGAGTGAATTGTCGCTAATCAATGACCAGAACATTGATTTAAATAACCTTATTGATAACATAAAAATTTGTCTAAGCAAAGCCGAATATACCATAAAAACTAAGAACATTAGACCAAGAAAAAATTGGATAACTAAGGCAATATGAAATCGTGTATTATCAGAGAAAAAATATACAAGTCATGGAAAAAAGATCCAAATAATACTAGAAAAAGAGAAGAGTATAAGTAATTTACCAAGATCCTGAAGAATACTACAAATAAAGCAAAAGAGTTGTATGATAAGAAACAATTAAAATCTAGCATGAATAATCCTAAGAGTGTATGGAATGTAATAATCAAAAAATTTGAAAAAAATCATGAAGGGAAATAACATTAACTATATGATGGATAACAAAAAGAAAATATCTGATCCTGAAAATAGTGCTCAGCATTTGAACAATTTTTTCGTAACATTGGCAAACAGCTAATTGTAAGTGATAAAATAAGACAACCGAATAACAAGCAAATTACACTCCCTAAAATAAACAATAGAAGTATTTTCTTTGAACCATTTAACCACCACGTAATTAAAAATGTTATCCGCAAAATGGAAAGCAAGAATGGTGGATAAGGCCATTTGGCCAGATGCCCTGAAAACAGCAGAGGCCGTACCTGTACATAAGTCAAAAGAAAAACATATTGCAGTTAATTACAGACCTATATCACTTATCTCAAATCTAGCTAAACTACGAGAAAAAAAAATATATAAGAGAATAACTAATTTCATCGAAAGGCGCCACATACTTACTAAAAACCAATACGGTTTCAGGAAGAATAAAAGCACAAAAGATGCTCTATCGCTAATTTCAAGCGTAGTATACGATAAATTAGATAAAAGTACTCCAATCGCCATAACTTTCTTGGACCTCGCTAAAGCTTTTTATACGATAAACCATCAAATTTACTAAAGAAACTATATAATTACGGAATTAGAGGAAGTGCCCATGCTATATATCAACTACTTACTAATAGATATTCCCGAAGATTCTACAGTTCCATATGCGGATGACACAGCAGTAGTAAGGATAGCCGAAACCTGGAAGGAAGTCGAAACTAAAATGAACGAAACTCTGCACAAAATATCAACATGGCTAGCGCATAAAAATCTTTCATTAAACATGAATAAAACAGTTTACATTGAATTCGGTAATAAGGTAGATAGCACACCAAAAACTTTAGACATAAGCATACAAGGCATCAAAATCAAAAGGGTGGGAAGTACCAAATACTTAGGCATTATTTTTTATGGTAACATGAGATGGAACGAGCATACCGAACACATTTACAACAAAACAAAATATCTTATATTTATTTCCTATAAGCTGTCAAACCTCATGACTACGGACACATTAAGGATGGTATACTACGCTCTGTTTCACAGCATTATTTCATATCGTCGACTGAGAGGAAAAAAGCGCTAACTTTGTTGAGCGTGTAAAAAGGTGTCAACTCGAGCGAGCACGTAAGAAGGTGCTAACTCGGGCGCTCATTTTTTAAATTGACTGTACTAATATTATTTCGCAGACGTCTTTCGTCTACGAATCAGCCTCTAGTGCAAATCAGGGGATACCTGGGAGGTTTGTTGACCCGCTGAACTTGATTTTGGAGTCTATTTTACTGTATAACGATATGCTCATGAGCAGAAGGCAATTTTTACACTGATAAGTCGCTAAATCTCAGGATATCCAGGACGTACCATTTCGATTAAAAAAAGAGACGTATGATATGAATAGAATAAATATAATAAAATTGACAAGTAAATAATGATCTAATAACAGTTTTGCATCAAAATTAGTTCTAATAAGATTTTTTAATACAGAACCAAATGTTGCGAGATAAACATCAGGTTAAAAAAACAATAAAAAATCTCACGATTCATCATTATATGGCCTATTATTATATATATTCATGTCATAAGTCTCTTCTTTTAATCGCAATAGTACGTCCTGGGTATCCTCAGATTTATGATCATGAGTATTTAGTTATATAATAAAGTAGACTCCAAAATCAAGTTCAGCTGGTTAATAAGTCCCGTAGGTATCCTCTGATGTGCACTAGAGGCTGATTCGCAGACGAAAGTTGTCTACGAAATAATATTAGTACTGTCAACTTCAAAAGTTTAAAAAATGATCCAGAGTAAGCATCTTCTTACAAACTTCGCCGAGTTGGTACCTTCTTACGCGCTCGCCCGAGTTAGCACCATCTTGCCCTCAACCGACGATATGAAATAATAGCATGAGGAGCAGTATACTCTGACAGAAAAACCTACTCAATAGACTACAGATAAGATTCCTTAAAACAATAAATAAAAACAAATTTCCGGTAGATAAAAATCCAATGAGCATAGACCAAATCATCTCTTATGAATCACTGGCTTACCATTACGAACAAATAAAATCAGCATTTATTAACTCCAAAAGTAGCACTAGGAAAAAAAGTATACAGATTTCAAAAAGATACTTAACTATCATTAAAAACAGCTATATAAGAGCAATAATGCAATTCAATAACTTAACAAACGAATTAAAAACAATTAGGAACAAGCACAGCAAAAAAAAAACAAACTAAAACAATGGGTAAGAGGAAACACCTAAAACAACAATCCTAAATTAATTATTCTAACTACAAAGAAAAATCAATTTTTTTTTTTAGTAAATAACCGTTGTTATGACTACAAATTTTAATAAAAAAGATTATCACTAAGTAGTTTATGTTACTTTATATTACAATGAAAGAAAATTTTTAATATTTAAATTGTTAAATACTGTTAAATTTTATACTACTACCAAAAAGGGGAATGTACTCTGCTAAGTATTCCTAGAAAATTCTAAGTAGAAGTCATTCCTGCTGCTTCTACATAATTGTAAGCTACGAACCATATTAACTCTAGTGTTAAGTTAGTTTTTAAGTAGGCCGGACCAGCGAACAGGAAAATATTTTCCTCTGCTGGATTACGTTTGTGTGACGCCTTAAACTTCACAAAGCGTTTAATTAGTAATATTAATCATTACGATAATATTACTTCACTCCGTTTTAGGCAAGACTTTCGTCCTATACCAGGGATGGAGTTTTTTTTTTAATGCGATTGAGTCAAATTCAAAGGGATAGGATGGGAAAAAGGGATTGAACTCTAGTAAAAGCCAGTATAGCCGATATCGACTTTTGAAGCTCTACTTCATAGTTCGGAGGGGTTTGGGTATACTAGGGTGTGGAGGGATAAACAAAGCCAGGATAGCCGTTTTCGACTTTTGAAATTTTGTTTAATATTGGGTAAGGTAGAGGTTGACGTTAATAAAAACCAGGATAGCCGCTTTCGACTGCTGAAGCTTTTCTTTTGTTGTTTGGTAAGGCTAAGAGATGATGTGAGGGGAGGTTGGTTTATAATAGAACAAAATAAAGCCTATAAGGATATATGGGTGAGAACGAAGCCAGGATAGCCGTCTTCGACTTGTGAAACTTCGCCTTTATAAAGGAAGTTGATAAGGATAGGGTATGTGACTAGGATTGAGTATTGAACAAAGCCAGAATAGCCGCTTTCGACTTCTGAAACTCTGTCTTAACTTGGAAAGGTTCGTTTTAGGTAGGGAAGGTTTGACTTGGAAAAAAAAACTTGAGACAGGATAGCCGATCTCGACTTCTGAAATTCTCGCTTAAAAAGAGATAAAATTTTTAACGAACTGGTGACTCACTTTTATTTAGCTTTTACCACACCGAGACCTGGGAATGATCTAATTTTTACAGTGGAGAAACGCTCGTTTTGAAGATGATGTTCCTCCTTGAAAAAACTGCGGTGTCGAATCAAAAACGTTGCTGAAATCTTCGGCGTATCAGCGGTGGTGAAAAACTGGAACATCAGTCTATTTATAGTTTTTGTCGTTGTTTTAGTCTTCTTGGTGTTGAGAGGGTCGAAAAGCAGGGCCCAATCATGCGGGGGCGACATCCCTTCCAAACGTCATAATTCAGTCGAGAGGGGAGAGCCCTATGCTTTTACATAGAAAGCGAGCGGTCATCCGTTCTCTAGGGTACTTTTAGGCGGCTCGTATCCTTCTCTAAGTGCGAGAGAGAACGCTACATTGTGGGACGAGGAAGGAAGATGAGAGAGAAAGCAGATATTCTCTTTTCTCTCACTTTGTCCGTTTTCGTAAAGTTTTCTGACATTTTCTTTAAAGTAATAATCGCATTTTATTAAATTATTCATTACCGTACTTTAGTAGATTTTATTCTAATAAAGTGTTACAAATTTGAACGGTGATTCTAAGTTGGTTACAGTCGGAGTTATAGATTACAGAAGAATTATTAATTACAGAGCCACACAAAAAAAAGAAAGTGGTCAAGCCCAGAGCACTGACTATCATATCCTTATGTATTTTGATGGGCTGATCTCAAATATGACCTTACTTTTAGCAGAGATGAGTAGAGAGATCGCCTGTGCCCGGGGAAAAAGTGAGGCGGACTGCTGCGCACGGCGCGCTGCTGCCGCCACGCGGCAGGAGCCTCGAACCATGCACACATTTTTGATTGGCTGTTCAA
>JAYJLV010097750.1:0-12374 GCA_036873485.1 Torymus texanus | reverse complement strand
TCATTTAAATATAGAAAATAAAACTAGAGAAGATGACCTTTCATTTGCTTTTTTAAGGATTACAAAATGTTGATTTCATCCAAAGTTATAAAAGTTTAAAATTAATACTTGATGAAATTTGACGTGTTTATTAACAATATCACCCTTTTTTAATAATTTTAGTATCATTCCTTAACTGTTAAGTCACAGAGCTTTGGCTCAAACAATCCTTTCTATCAGTGTAGGGGGCTGTGCCTCCCTGCGTGTCTCGCTACGCTCGACACACCAACGCACCGCCCCCCCCTTGCATCTTGCTTCGGTCATCACACTACTCCCCACTCTATGTAAATCCTTCGTTTTTACATTACAGGCACGACCGCACTTCTCAGGATATTATATTTTCACCAGAGCAAAAAATGCAACACTTCAAATACTAATAATAAAAAAAGTTTTGTTTTATTATCTACAACTTTTGTGTAAACTAAAATCCTGGGCGGTTATTGCCAAAAATCGTTCACTTTTGACGTTATTAGCCGGTTAAAATAGATTTTATGAGCCTAGCTCATCAGGAATTAATTGTATAAGAAAAAGTTTAATAGAGAAAAGTTTTGTCATATCGTTATCTACAACTTTTGTATACAATATTTTTGTGTAAAATCAAACCATGTTATGTTATAGCCAAAAATAACTCATTTTTTATGTTTGTAACCGCTTAAAATCGATTTTATGAGCTTAGTTCATCAGGAATTGATTTTACATGAAAATGTTAAAGAGAAAAAGATTTTATTTTAATATTATCTATACAACATTTATATTTAACATTTTTATGTAAAGTCAAAACCTGTAAAGTAGTCGCTAAAAATCGATTTTTTTACAGATTTTTAACGGTTTATGGTTGTTATTTTGAAAAATATTGCTCAGAAAATAGAATATAAAAATAGTTCTGTTTTAATTATAAGTTTTAGCAGATGCATTTGTGAAACTTCTACTAAAAATGAATTTTCGGTGCAATACGCTCAAAAATCAATTTTTTAAAAATTTTAATTGTGCTCGAATTTTTATATTTTTGAAGGGATCATTTCCAAAGTAGGACTGTTACCTATGTATGATTAGACGAAGATGTACTGTTATTTGAATCTGAACACAATTTCCGTACATACGTACAGACATACGTACATCATAGGGGACACTTAAAATGGGCTCATTTTCGGTTGAAAACAGTTTTTACACAATAAATTGAAAGGAATAGAGCTTACCTTAAAATAATTACATTAAATCTTCTCAAGGGGAGGTACAAAGCCTCCTAAGGAGCCTCCCGACAAAGGTCTAGATAAAGCAGGTAAATTCCATGCAAGTGAGAAAGCAATTGTAGTAATATGTATTATTTGAAAAAATATGTATCATAAAAGTGACTATGAAAAATGTAAAAACAAAAAATATATTGGTGAAAGTAAAGTTTTTTTGTTGTGTGCCGACCACGTGGAGATCAAGATAACCTTAAAAGATACGGAAGTCAAACTTGATAAAGCACCTAAAATTCTAATGGCTCAAATAAAAAACACAAAAGAAGAAGAAATACGACATCAAATATTAAATGAAATATCTGTCACCATTGTAAGTATTCGAAAGTCAGACGGAGTTAAACTCAATAATACGATACTCTCTGAAAACACAGAAGTGGATTATAACGTACATTCCGAAATAAATTACTGAGGCAGTTGGTAGATGAGTTACTGGACAAAAATAGAATTCTAACGGAGAAAATAACCGATAGTAACTTAATAATAAAAAAAATATTACAAAGCAATGAAAATGAGAATGACACAGAGTCAGCACATTATAACTAAGAACGTTTGCTGATGTTCTAATAGACTACCAAATAAAAACAAGAAAGTACCCAAAATAATAGTTAAAAATATCAAAAAGAAAACAATAAACCCGAAAGACTTCTCTAAAAAAGTATACAACTTTTTAGTCCATTGATAATGTAACTTTCAATCTGGTACATCTGATATATCTGGTGTCTATGGACAATGTCAAGAGTATGTGCAACTTAGTTGCAAAAATTCCACGTAATTCCTGACACATTTTGCAAACTTTTTCCCATATATTATGCTATACAAAAAATTTTTAGTTTTTGTGTGAAAAAATAATGAAATTTGCATAATTACTGATTTTAGTAGTTTTTGACTGTTTTGGATTATTTCTTGACGTCATTCCAATTTGGGTGGGATCTTATTTAAAAGTTTATGTTCTTATGCAATTTTTACGATTTTTTTAAAAATTTTAAACTTGGGTGAAAAAAAATATACCAAATTGAACGTTAAATTGTCTATGTACAATGTCAAAGATTCTTAGTTAAATTAAAAAATTCTTAGTTTTTGAGTTAAAAAATCATGAAAATTGCATATTTACAAATTTTTCAAATTTTCAATGCTCTCTATCTTTGGGACACTTAATATCGCTCTAAAAATTTGTTCTGTAGTTTGGGGGTGATTTCCAGCTTGTGTAAAAAATTTAAGAATATTAAAAATTTCAGTCCTCATGGTTGACGTGAAATAGCCCATATATATATATATATATATATATATATATATAATGTACTTTGTTTTCGTTAGTATATGCTCAATATGTTTTTTCCATCTTAAATTGCAATAAAAATTAATACCTAAATATTTACATTCTTCTTCTCAAGCTAATTTAATACCCTGTATTAGTATGTTCATATCTTTAGGTACTTACCGAACGTTTTATATACAGTCTTTTTTACGTTTAGAGATAATTTGTTCAACGCTAGCCAAATAGATATATCATTCAAATACACATTCATTTTATTTTCAACTTTCTCCCACGTTGTATTTGTATATACTATAACTGTATCATTAGCATATGATAGAGTGTTATCGGATCTATCTATTAAGAGATCATTAACATATATTATAAATAAAAGCAGACCTAATATCGTTCCTTGAGGTACACCTGTAGTGATCATTTCATTGTTACTTTCAGTAACAACCTATTCTCACTTTTTCCATCCTGTTGTACAAATAGTTGCGTAAGAGGTCATTCATGTGCTTTACCTCGTATATCGTAGTTATATAATTTGTCTAACAGAATATTATGATTTACAGTATCAAATTCCTTAGCAAGATCTAGGAAAGTAATGGCTATTGGATATATATATATATATATATATATATATATGTACTTTATAAACTGTTTAAATTGATACAACCATACACACTAATGATGATTTATTATGTTTTTTTCCACAGTATTACCTATGGGAACATTGTTTGGGTTGGTGCATATCAGAATAGAATACTAAAAATTATAAATAAAAATACTTGCAATCAAAATAATCCTTTAAATTTAAAGAAAATTTTTGCATATGGAGTGTACAATTTTTCACTATAAAGATCTTATTTGAATTTATATACCAAACTTCAACCAGTATAATGAGAAACAAATTAATAAGACCACCGCAATGTTCCAAAGCTGTTAGTGATAAGAATAACTATGTCATATATTAAAATTTTGGATATGTCAAAAAAGTACAACAAAAATAAAATAAAGCAATGGATAAGCATACGAATTTAAAAAAATATTTTAGGTATTGTTTTAAAATAACACCACCTTCAAAATATGAAATGGTGCAAAAAAAAATAAAAATACTATTTTTTAGTTGCTATGCCTATAACCAAGGCACTTTACTTATTATGTTATTAGGTTTTTAAGAGTATTTATATGTATCAACCCCGACCTATGTTCAGGTAGCTAGTCTACCTCTATAGGATGTCAATAACATGTATTACTTTGTATTACTATGGTCAAATAAATAAATAAATAAATGTCATAGTAATTGAATCCTAAATTGAACATTTTAAACTCTCAAAAGATAGGGTATCAACCAAATTTAATTGTCTTTGTATTTATTTACAGCTTTAATCTATAAGATATCAATTATCACATTTGGTTTCCACGGACCAAAATATATGGGAATATCATTACGTAGCCTTTATTATACCACACAAACCACTTTTTTCTGTTCTGAGCTTGCATAATTATTAGAATTTGTTTACAATATTTTGAACCTACTTATACTATTAGGATCATATATATTAAAACCATATTAGAGCTAATATGAGAATTGTATGAGAGTTTTTAAAAATAATTTAAAAAAATGCTTTTATACTTACCCCGGACTTTCTGTTAAGCTAATACAGAATTTCTCTCCTCGGAAATAAGTAACTGGTAACTGGCCCAATTATGAGACAGATGTTCCTACGAGGCTATATACATACGACATTTTTAAATAAAATCAAAGTAAAATATTAATACTTTCGGTATTATTTAAAACTTTATTATTTCATGAAGGGAAAATCGAAATAATTAAGTAGTACACCGAAATAATTGAACAATAAAATTATTTTAATAAAATATGACACAAATCAACGGGTACGTATTATGAAACACCATTATAGTGTTATGTCCCGGGTGTCTCATACGTTATGTCCGTATTATGGAACAGACAAATATAATTAAAAAACCATATATTTTTTTATTTTTTTGTTTTATTGCGCATTTTGTCAATTTTATAAAATTATAAATAATCTAAAATAGTAATAAAAATAATTATTATAATTATTATACAAAGAGTCTCAAAATAAATACTTTTTTTAAATATTTAACTATATTAAATACAAAATAGTCTAAATTATTGTTTTTCTTGTTTGATTTTTTTATTTAATTCTCTTAATTTTTCCCCTATTAACTTCTTTTCCTCTGCTAATTTTTCCTTTTCTTCTTGTTTCAATTTGTTTACTTTTTGAATAACCAATCTATTATCTTCTGCTAATTTTCTTTTTTCTTCCTGAAGCTTTTTTTTATTAGCAATTCTTTCTTCTTTTTCCAGTTTCTGTCTTTCTTTTTCCTTATTATACTTCCACCATTCATCAGCAGTTCCTGCAGCGGGTAGTTTTGGTTTGCCAGAATTCTCTACCTTCATCTTCTTTTTTTTTGGTAAATATGCTGTTGGTAAGGTAAATGCTTTTTTAAAGCATTCATCAGCATTAAAACAGTCATCTGTAAAGAACAAAAAATGAAAAAAGGGATTAAGTGTAAATATAGAAATATTTTTTATTGTTCATTTTATAATATACTTATAATATCTTATAGCTCACAAACTTATTAGCTTTCGAAGAATCATTTTCTTGATCTATTGCAGTTTCTTTGGGGCTCAAGTGACGAGAGTCAATATCTATTTCAACACTGCTTTCTGTAAGAAATTATTCATAAATTTATATGATTTTATTCTAAGAATAAATATCACATGACAATAAAATATTAAGGAAATTTGTACGAACCTGTTTGACTATTTTCTTGAAGATTTTCTAGAAAATAGATATTTTTGTTTAAATCTAACTCATTACTTTTAGCAGAAGATATTTGAGGTATTAATTCCAAATCAAAACTACTCTTCTCTGCATAATTCTCTTGTAAATATTCCAATCCAGCATTTATATCACACGTATCAATACTTTCTTCAGGATTATTACTTAAAACTACTATTTCAAACAATGACTCGCTTACATTAGCAGATACTGCATCTAATTCTACTTCTGAATTATTTAGATTTAAATTATTAGCGCTTACAGATACATCTTTATTTTCAGAATCTTCTTTTACTATTATAACCCTATGATTAACTAGTTCATCTATGCTCTTGATTCTAATCATCTTTCTACAATCTAAATCCAAAAAATTATTATTATTATTATTATTATTTATTCCAGAGTAAAAATTACATGAAAATTACAAAATTAAAATTTACATTACAATTTACATTACTATTGTAAGTATAAAATTATAATAGACATAGAAAAAATTAGAATCACCTTAATAATGAATTTGTTAATGTAAAATTGACAAAATTGATTATTTATTGAATAATAAAGTTGTAAAATAATAAAAATAATTAATCTTAAAAATTAAATTATTTTACCAGTAGAATCTTAATTAGAATGTTCAGTTGGAGCTGGACCCACACATTCTTTCTTACAGGTACACCAGTACTTATATAAGCCTTCCATAGATATATCTCCATACCACTCATTATCATTGGAGCTGTTGTAATGGACTTCAAACTCTGCAAGCAGTGTATCTGGAATACGCCTCTCAAGATCTTTCAAGTGCTGTTGAGTATTACTAAACAAAGTTGATACTTCTTGTTGTTTTATCGTTGAGTTTTTACTCTTCTTCCTTTTTTTAAAAATATCGTAGTCAACAGCACTGGGATCGAACGGCATCAATTCAGATGAGCGAAAGCCATTAATTATATAGCCCGTTGCTCATTCTCCATACTATTCAAAGCAAGTTTTAAGACTGATGGAAAATCTTCTTTCGTCAGCTTCATTACATCATTTTTAACCTTCCACTTTGACAGAAGAAATAGTCAATAAATTTTTGTTTTCTAAGTATCGCTTTTGCTCGTAAAACCACTCTTGAAGATCTTCTCTAGAAACAGTTGCTCTGCTAACACTTAAATGCTGTGGTTTTCTAATACTTGAAGTAGGATGACGCTTTCTAAAAGCCTCATACCAATGTCGTCCAGGACGATTGTCGACAAACGGTGTCTTTATCTTCTTCATCTTCACATAGCATTGTACAGAATCTAAAAGTTCTGTTTTAGAAACAGGCTGACCTCGTTCTGCTTTATATATAATCCAATTGATTATTTCTTCTTCACAAGAATGAGATAAAACTGTATCGGGTCCAGGTTTGGGCTTGAAGTCGTTTGGATTTTTTTCTTCCTTGCAAGAGTAGCCACTGGAATTCCATATGCAGCAGCAGCTTTCCGGATGCGCTGAATAATTCTTACGTTTCACTTTTCTTCTAGACTTCGTTGTATGATTCACTAAAGTGACTGTTTTTTTTTGTATTTTTGCACTTTTATTTGACACTTCCTTTCTTGCACTTTTCTTCTCTCTGTTTTTAGAATCATTACTTTTTCTTACAGCTGCCATACTTAATAATTAGCACAATTTATACCTAGAGTTAAATTTGTTATTTAAAAAAAAAGTCTATGTTATTGTTTGTTAAAGCCATTTTGGAGCATACTTTTGGAGCTACTATGGCTTTTATTGGATATGTTATATATTTTTAATATTTACCTCAATACATCAATATTTTTGGAAAAATATAACTTCTTGCCGATAAACGTACTTATAACACTTAGTAGTTATGGTTTTAATGACAATCTTTCTAAAGTAAAACGTAAAAAAGCTTTTCTAATAACCGTCTCATAACCGGGGCTACGCTGGAATATAAACGTACGTACAGTATGAGACACGGAATCCAGTGTACCATAAACACGGACATTTAAACTATTGATGTACGTATTGTGAAACATCAATATTATTGTAAATATGAAAATTAAATTCATCAAATAAAATTATTTTTGAAATCTATAAAATAAAATCTTTCCAATAAATAGTCACATTTTTATTATTATAATTTAACAATATGCTAAAATTTACCAAAAAAAAATTAATTAATTAATTAATTAATTAATTTACCAAAAAACGGTTCGTCGGAAACGTTAAACTCATGTTTTAGACGTACTGTGGAAGATCAATGTTTTGATATACCTATAATTTAAATTTAACAGTTTGGAGCAAAAACTATTTACATATTTTAAAAAATATGTGTAATAACATTACTAAAAATATTTTTTATCGCCTTATATGCTTCATTTAATTATTATTTGACATTATTTCATATGCTGTCTCATAGAAACGGACATTGTTTCATAATTGGGCCGGCCACTTACACGAGAATACGTTGAACAAAAACACTAACTTGAATGATCTGGAACTGAACGCAACTTAATATATGTCTTTCTCGAATTTAGGATAAGTTTAGTTATCTTTGTTTCAGGATTGTGAATGAATAAAATATAAATTGCAGCTACTCTATAGTAAGTTGAATAAAGATGGTTGCGTGGAATAATATTTTCTCAAACCTTTACGCCTTTGATACGTACGCACCACTCGGCATATTCTTTGAGTTTCCGTAGAACGTTTCTGGGACTTTGCTATTATTCCGTTACCTTGAAAATTTATCTCGTTTTATATTACGATATAAGAACTAGTTTATACAAGATCGAAAAAAATAACTAAAAAGCGAATACTTATTAGTAGAATAATAAATATGAAAAGAACATATTATGCTTTACACAGAAAAATAATAAAAAAATTAATATATATTTTTGTTAAAACTTCTAGAGGAAAACTAATTTTTCACTAAAAGATAAAAATAAGGAATAAGCGCCTATATCACTACATTTTTCATCCGGGGGCGTAGCTCAGATGGTAGAGCGCTCGCTTAGTATGCGAGAGGTACTGGGATCGATATCCGACGCCACCAAATGAAAATGTTTCTTTGATTTTTTTTATTTGCCTTATAAATACTCATTACAATAATTTTGCTTAAATTGCTTAAAATCTTTTTTCACACCAAATATATATTATTGGAAATTTTTATGTTTAAGGTTTTGAAATTACATGCCAAGCGGAAGAAAATATAAATTATCCAACAAACCAAGAAGATTCTGATAGGAAATTTTGTCCAGCCAGTAAATATCCACACCAACAACCTCGAGAAAGAGTAGATACTACAAACCGTTTAAAAGCGTTACGAAGTGAAATGAAACGTATCTCTACTCTCCAAACTTCACGTTTACAGGGATATATTGTTACATCAGATGATGAACACCAGGTAAATCTTTTGAAGCACAATTAATGTATGTGTAATCAAAAGTATGTTTGTATAATAATGCATATAAGTGCTTTTAAACATTCCAATTGTACCAATGAAACCTATCCTGGCAGAAAAATTTCATGTGTTTCTCTATTTTTTTTTTTTTTTTAATTTTCTGTAATTTATCGGGTGTCTCATTTTAAATGTCTCATTAAAATGATTCTTCAGGAAAGCGCTTTATCCCAGACGGGTCCAGATAAAAGTTGTAGAGTTTGGAGAGGTCCATCAGGTAGACTTTAACCTTGGGTGCAGTGTGAAAGGTTACTAAAAGTCAACTTTATTTTTATTAGTAGGAATAAAAATGTTTAAGAGAAAAATGGTTCGAAAGGGGGCATCTTAATCTTAGTGAACTTACTATCAATCTAAAGATCAAGGAGAAAGATCATTCAAAGGTTAACCTAATTTTTTACTTGAAAAAAGTTCTTTTTTACTCTGAAAAGAACAAGAGCGAGGAATTCAATACGTTCAAATCTACTCTTATGCCAAGGGGTCAAACTCACTCTTAGGGCCAATACACTTGTTTCGTAAAAAACTAAGATAACTGAATGAAAAATGTTTCATACATAAATTGTAGGGCTGAAAACAAGCACTCACTAGCATTAACTATGGCAGCAAAATCTTGAATTTTTTTCAATAGTATTCGCGATATTAGCGATTTTCATACAAACTATCAGTAAAAACCCTCATTACAATAACAATCTACTGAAGAAATGTGTGAACAATGATTGCATTTGTTACAAAAAATAATAATTTAATAGTAATATACTTTTTCTGATTATTAACAATCTTTTTGATTAAGGATTCAATAAAATAAGATAAGATATTTTTAGGTGCTTTGAATTGGTAGATAACTTGTAAACTATTTGTTCAAAATTAAATACATTCATATAAATGAAATAAATTTTCACAGCGATTACTTATATTGTTTTGATAAACTATGTATCAATAAATAAAAGCTATACTATTGTTTGGGTGGTATATGGCTAGATTGAACGAAAATAGCAAAACAATTGGCTCTACTTTTCTGCTTTCAAGTGTAACGTTTTTTTATTATCTTTCATATTTAATGGCAACAAAAATGATCTTTATTTTGTACCAACTAGTAATACGGCATTTTAACTTCGCTGAAAAAAATCAGGTGATTGGTCATCAAAATTTTTACATGAATATTCACTTATTATTTTGAAATGATTCATCTGCTAACTTGTCATCTAATTTTTCACCTGATTTTTATGTAACTTTTTTTATATAACTTTTTTTATTTTACAGTAAAAAGATTAAGCCGGTAAAAAAGCAGGTGAAAAATAAATTAGGTGAATTTAAGTGAAAAATTAGATAATTAATTACTTGATGTTTTTAGATGGAAACTTTTTTTCAGGCTACTTAAAAGTTACTTAAATAACTTATAAGAAGAAAGAGATAAGATAGTCATTTTATATGATGATTCACGTAAAAATCAGGTGAAAAATTGGATGAAAAATCACGCAAAAAATCAGGGAAAAATTCAGGTGATTCATCACATGATTTATTCAGCTGGGAAAGGTTTGATATGCTGATAATTAGAGAGATGAGAAAATATGATTTTGATTTTTATCTTACAAAATAAAGCTGTTAAAGTGGAAGTTGTGTAATCTATTATTAAATTACTATGAAATTTTAATATAATGGTTTTGAGGTTAGGGCAATTCCATAAAATGGGAGGAGTTGTTTGAAGGATGCATTATACGTGTAAGTATGGTAACTAACTATTTCTAATAATCAGTTTCTGATCTCCTGCTCATTTTTAATGGACTGATTTTTACCAAAGTAGCAGGAAAGAAGTCTATACAAATTGTGCTTAAGGTGGCTGGGCCGTATAATGGGGGATTTTTTAGGATGCGATGCATTTTTATTTCAAGAATCAATAAAATGAAAATAAAAAAAGTTGATATTTAGTTATCAAATACTTTTAACAATTTATCCATATATAATAAATAGAAAAATTATTTGTTATAATAAATTGATCTAGTACTACGGCCCTGCGAGTATTCTACTACGGGAAGTTTTTTGTTTTATACGTAAAGATATCTTCAAAATTTTATCGATGACTGTTACTTTTCAATACGTCACTATAAACTATAGATAATAAACTATTATTTACAAGTTTATTCTTGAAGATCCTATGTTGTTAAAGAATTTATCAGGGAAATTAGTATTGGAAAAATTTAGTTTTCTCATAAGAGTCTATAATAATAGTGAATTACAATCTTGTTGTCTCTTCTATTTACCCGGTGATCCTACTCAAAACACATATCATTAAATAACTCGAGATTTCAGCTTTCAATACAGATTTTTATTTTTTGAATTTTATGTATTTAGAAAAATGATGGAACCATCTTAAATCAATACTTATATTTATAAAATGAACCTAAGTCCCTGTAAAAGCTTGTAGAAAAAAAAACAGATTAAACACGAAACAAATTATTGATTTTCTTACACCCAGTTAACTATAAAACTACTATAAAATATAGTGCGATTTTGTCACAACTATAATTTTTTGATAATTTAAAAAAAAAAATAGTTCTTACCAATTTTTTTTAGGTTATGCATGAGCATGTTGGTTTTAATTTAAAAATTCAATCGAATGTGTTCAAATTATAAGATAATGATGTAATTTTTATACATAAGATAATGAAATTGTTCTCATAGTATTTTAATTATTCAGTTTTAAACACTCAACTCAAGAATTTAATCTTGAAAATTCAAACACATTCGATTTTGGCGCCTATTCTATCCAAACAGTCTTATTGTGATAACAGATTTCATCCATGATTTTTTTAAGAAAAGATGTTAAAACAATTGATTCAGCTATACATTTTAGTTGAAATTGAATCTAATAGACAGTTTTTATTTAAAATTTTTATTAAATAATATTGTTAGAAAAATGTTACCAATGTTCTTTTTTTATGAATACATAGATGGAAATCGTGGTAACATTTTATATTGTTTAAATTTAATATTTTTACATCATCACTATTACTACATGAAGATTTAAATGCGCTTCAAAGTCTATTGTTTTGTCCAATTGTACTTTAACAATAATGTGGCTTGGCATTAGGACTGCCTCTAGGAGTATACGCTTCTTCTAAGTATTAATCAAAATATTCAATTTCCATACTCGATAACACCAAATTCTTAGGATTTATAATCTGAATATATAATCAATGGGAAAATGAAATCTAACAATTTCCTTCTACGTAGAAAATAGTTGTTGATTATAGATATTACTATCTTACTACTACTATAAATGTTTAGTAAATTTAATTTTTTGGGTAACAAGGCCAGCAGTATCATCTCTCCAACATTATGAAAGGTGGCTGCCAGTAGAATCATTGTTATTAAACTTAATTTTTATTATAAAGTTAAAAGTACTTAAAAATTTATTCAAAATTCCTAGGTTTAATTAGTAGAAAGAACTTATTTATTTTTATTAAAATTTACTATAATTATATCTGTGGCTGTATCGCCACAGCCGCCTTCGGCCAGGCCACGCCGTAAGCAGCAGCACACAGCCCGTCCGCGCTGCCGACGCGGCG
>JAYJLV010097739.1:0-12374 GCA_036873485.1 Torymus texanus | reverse complement strand
TCGAATCTACGAATGGCAAGCTTTTAGTAAACGCAGTTTAAAAGTTTCTCGTTTAATATTTTCTAAAAATAATATGATATATTTTTTAATCTATTTTACTTAAATTGGAAGTTGGTAGTGCCTGTAGATTATCAGATAGCCGTTATAGAAGAAGGCCTCGATGCACCTGAAGCTGGACATCTCGGGAGAGATAAGACTTACGGTTGGCTAGTCCAGAACTATTACTGGCCAAAGCTCTATAAGGCAGTAGACGAATGGGTCAGAAACTGTGACGTCTGCCAACGCGTGAAGGTAGAGCAACAGCCATCGTGAGGTAAAATGGGAAGCACTTGGTAGAACGGCCTTGGGAGGTGATAGCGGAGGGTATAATGGGGCCTCTTCCGCGTACGGCGAAGGGATACCCGTACATCATTATTGCCCAAAATCTCTTTAGAAGGTGGATTGAGGTTATCCCAGTACGTAAGGCTAACGGCGCTACCATTGTTAGACAATTTAAATCGACTATACTATGCCGTTATGCTCCCCTAGAAGTGTTCTTATCTGACAACGGTACGGCGTTTAAGAACCGGCAGGTCGACGATTAACTAACGAGTATAGGGGTGCGTCATAAGACAACTCACTAGATGAGATGAGAACCTCTTATCCGCTATGTTTTTCCTGAATACAGCTGTACATAGCTCAATAGGTTACAGCCCAGCGATGTTGAATTACGGCCGTCAGCCTGAGCCTTCCAACACGCTTCGTAGGTAACAAGAGCGGCAGACCTGAGAGAAAAGGAGTTAATAGAGTCGTGGCGTGAGAGATTAGAAGCTCTACGTTACGCGTATGTCAGAGCGCACCTATCGTCAACGGAAGAGCATGCCCACCAGAAAGGTCACTATGGTAGTAAGCATAGGTCCAGTATCTGGGTAGTAGGAGACAAAGTATTACGGTTTAACCACGTACTATATTCAGCGATCGCTGGAATAGCTAGTGGGTTAGCTCCAGAATATACTAGCCCCTTTATAGTGAAGAGAATAGGGGGCATGAACACCCACGATTTGGTGGATCGGCGGGGAGTAGAGTATACTCTAGTTCCGGTGAAAGATCTGAAGCCATATGCGGAGCAGGTGGTTAGTGCTGAGGAAGAGATCCTGCAACTACTAATGGAAGAGGCGATGTGAGACCCGCCTGTAGCGTGCGAAACCGGGATTAAAGAACGCGAAATTGCTGGGGGGGGGGGGGGCTCTACCGAGATGAAGGCCGAAGAGGTCGAGAAATCAAATGGATATTCCGGATACTATCGATTTATATCCGCTAAGTACACGGCGGGGAACGCATCCTGGATTTTCTTGAACTAATTTCCTTCCCTTTCCCCTTTTGTTTCAGTTTTTACCGTCAAAATTGAGGAATTGAACCGGGTCGTAGCGGCAGTAATTAATTTGCAGCTCGGCCCGGAAGCCCACCAACTAGCGGAACAGCTAATTTCAGCAACTAGGGATAGAGCTAAACCCCTGCGCCAGGAGGAAATAGAGCGGATAACCGCCTCCACGTCGATAGTCATTGAAGAATAGGACAGCGAGGATGGAGACCGGTATCAGGTTATACAGTAGGTCGCTTTGGACGCGATACCGGCTGAGTTACCCTGCGCCGCACTGGGACGACCTATCCTGATGCCAGAAAGCCAGAGGGTGGATTTCACCACTCAGACGGAGCAGAACACGGCCCCGAGAGGCTTAGAGTCGCTTCGAGAGCTGCTTGATCGCCGTGCACCGCCTGAGCACGTCGAAGGGGAGTACTACCTCCAGCGGCGTTGACGGATCGAGTGAGGCGGTGTTACATTTGCAGACATACAGGGGTACGGGATTTCAATCTCTACCCCAAACGGAGGTATCATCCGGAAATCCCGCGTCTCTTGCGGAAGAACTAAGTCGCGAAGGGTGGCGGAGAGGTTATCCTCGAGGTGCACGTAGCTGGGTATCTGTGCGTGTACCGCTGCCTTGTGATTAATAAAGAGGCCATCGGCCGTCAAAGCCAGAGGAGGCTTGAGTTAGTCCTCTTTCTTTTCCCCAAATCCATTCTCCCTTCCTCGCCCGTGTATTGTGTCTCGTACCCGGTTTTGGGTAAACCGCATATGCGACGTCTAGAAGGGCGGGGGTGTAACGGTGGTGCAGCGTAAAGGCGAGTATGGGCGTCATGGGAAATGTAGAGCATATTGCACGCGTCGTCAGTGCATTCGAGGAAAGCGCGCGCAACTCTTGTGTTGAGTATTTTCATCAGTAAGCTTCCGAGCCATCCGTGAGTGATCACCTCGAGGTTGTTGTTGTGTGTGCCATTGCGGAGATCACCGTTGCCGGATACCCGAGCCGAAGAGGAGAGCTTCGCCTGGAGGACAATTTTCCAGATATACGACGACTCCCCAAGGATGCGCTTCGATATGGCTGGCCAGCCCGGTAAGCGATGGATTCGGTAATCTCTAAGAAGGGCGAGCGTGCGTCGATTCCCGTGGTGTTTTCCGTGAGTCGGAATTAGCATCAGCTAGCAGAGATATATCTTTCTCTCTCCCTCCGCGAGTTATTTCGGTTCGGCAACACCGGTGTGTGTGTGATTCGTCTGCGTCGAACTGCGCGTAATCCATGTAGGTGTGCTTCCCATGTGATTATCGATCTCTAGTTATGTAATAAACCGTGCAGATTTTATCTTAACTTCCGCGTAGTGGTTTTTGCCCATTTATTCATCTACCCGGATTCCTCGAAACGCTTTTCGAATTAATTGAGAACAACCGAAGAACTTTGCTTTTTCTCGGGATTTCGCGCTCGTTTTCAGAGCGTAAATTCGGCGTGCAGAAGCCCGCAGAAAGAGGAAGCAAAGGTAACTCCGGCCGAAGCCGAGATCTTAACATATATCCTCGTACGCCAAAGAAATAATACCGAAGTATTATTTGCACCGAGATATCCCTGTTACACTATACATAAACAAAATTATTAGCATAAAGAGACACTCAGAAAAGACAGGATAACAATTGTAATTATTATTCATGTAGGAACAAAAATATTTATAGAATAAGAATAATGCTAATAATACTCAATTAAGAAATGAGTACAAAAATTATGTTAAAATTCTATATAGGACTATTAAAGATGCTAAAAATTAAACACGATAAAAATATTATTGAAAAATATTGTAATTATGTTAGGAAACTATGGTCAATAATTAATTCTAAATTAGATAAGTAACGTAAAAGAGATAGTATTATATCGGAAATACAATCTGATAATCTAGATGTTTTAAGAGATTCAAAGGAAATAGCAGATGCAATGAACGATCAGTACTGTAATATGGGCACAAAAATGAGTAATGCGATAAAAATTCATAAAAATAAAGTAATAGAACTACCAAATATGAACATAATAACGATGCTCATAAATCCAATAAACAGTTTGGAAATACAGAAAATAATAGATAACATGAAATTTAAAAATGGTTTTCAAACTTCCATAACTTGGAGAGGAATTGATATATATATTGGTATTTTAATTCGGTAGAAAGCAACGGAAAGCTCACACTCTGTAGTTTTATTTTCTTTGTTTTACCAGTGTATATAAGTCTTTTTACTTACTGCTGAAAATGTCAATAACATCAGTTTATCATAGCGTTAGGGTCTAATATTGCGGCTTTCTTCATATTTTGGTATCTAAAAACATATCTCAAAGTTTGAACAGAATCCCTGATCCGGATCTGAGATAGTATCTTGCAAAATTTAAGACAATGATTATAAAAGTTGTTTATTAAATAAATTTTGTTTTCGATTTTTTTAATTTTATTTTATATTATATAATTGAATATGAATTTCGTTACAAAAGCTCCAGTTTATTATGTGTTAAAGTTTCTTCTTCTTTTCATTTCTTCTTTTTTAAAAAATTCTAAAAGTATACAGCCAAAATTCGAATGGCTTTACTTAAGTTTATTATACACTGTACTAAATTATATATTGCATGTATTTAAGGAGGTCCACCACCTTTTAAATCCTCTTCTGAAAATGGGTTGTAAAAAATAAATTTGAATTATTATTAATATTAAAAAAATTTAAAATTTATATTCTATTTAAAAATTTGTTCAATCTTTTATAACATAAGAAAAAAAATGTTTCACCTACTGTGTCCCAATAGATGGACTATTCTGAATTTAAGCATTGCCGTCACATGCAGATTTAGGAAGTTAGCACCTTAACTGGCAATGGATCATATATGTAAAAATTAAAATAGGAAAACAAAATTTATCAGCAAAAAACTCAAAATTTATGTTTACAAGCCCTTAGGAATTCCGTATGCAAAAAATAACATTGGGAATGAAATCAGCGACCCCGCAAACCTTATAGATAATAGTTTTGTGTAACTGTGTAAAATTTTCACCGTATTAATCTTAAACTGTTGATATTTTATGTGATACAGAACTTCAAAGAGTTGTTCGTGTCAAATCTATTTGAGTAAATTTTTTAGAGCCAAAAACTGATAGAATCTCTTAAGAAAATGCAAAATTAAGATTTTTAAGCAGTTTTGGGCTGTAAAAAATTATTTACTCAAAAAAATTGGACAAGTACAACTCGTCAGCCCTATATCACATCAAATTTTAATAGTTTAAAATTATTCTGATTAAAATACATTAACTTCCAAAATCTGCAGGTGACGACAATGCCTAAACTATTACCTTATCTAGGAACCAGCTTTAAAGATGATGTACTGAAATGCTTCAGTTTTTCTTTCGCACATCCTTTTCTTCTCTAAAGTACGAATGAGTACTGTTTATAGCGTAAAATATTTTATATCTGGAATAAATATTGTGCTACTTTATATACGGCCCTTAAGATTTGTAAGCTATGAGCATGTATATCACCAGTAGCTAGAGCTTCATCAGTCAGTCAAAAGTTGTTTACTGGTTGAACATAAAGTTCTTTTTGGTGCTGTGGTATCCTTAAGTTCTTAATAAAATATTAACACATACTGAGGTAAATTAAGAATGAATGATACTGCCAAGTCAGTGCTATTATAAGTACATTGCATTATTAACTTCTATTGATCTTCTAATAATATTTGATGCTGTAAAATTTTCAATTTTCCTTCAATATTCTATTTCATATATGAGGCGTTTCACGTCAGCTTTCCAAGCGCGGCGCGCGAGCGCCGATTCATGCTTTTTTCAGCTTGTGTTTGACAGGCTAAAATGTACCTAAAGAAAATAACGACCAAATGATTTTGATGTATTTTTTCTCAGCTTTCCGATGCTGCTATCAGTTTTTCAAAATTTTTTAATTTGACCTTGAATAAACATAAAATGTGCTATATCTCAAAAACTATATTTTTAGTAATTTTTTACCTGCTAGATCGAAAGAGGAGGAAATTTTACATAGATATAATCATTTTCTCCATAGCCATTTTTTTATTTTTACAAGATATCATTCAAGATATCATTTGAAGCGTAAGGTGAGCGCTGGGCGGAAGTCGACGACCCGCAGCGAGTTGAGCAAGGACATCGCTTCACAGGCTAATCAATGATTGTATGCTTCGGTGCGAGTCGTAGGGGGTGCAAACACAGCAGGGGGGTTTCGCTCGGAGCGGCATACATCGAGATCGATCGCCACTCTACAATTAAAACGCTTAGTTATGTAAGGGGGGTGCTCGTTAGCTAGAACACTATACGCTTTTAGGCAAATGAAAAATTCGCGCCTTCTCAGGGCTGAGAGACAACCGAGCTCGAGCCTATGTGGAGCCACGTGTCCTCGGAATGGAATAGTGCCAATAACAATCCGAACACAGGCATTGAGTGCAGTTTCAAGCTGTTTAATGCGGGCGATGTCCAAGTGTTGATACACGGGACACGCGTTATCAAAACGCGGAAGAATTAGGCTCTCCATGTGATGTTTCTTAATCTCCCGATTTAGCGCCCGCTTGAAGAAGCACAGTAAATATAGGGAGCAAAAGACTTT
The DNA here is from genome assembly GCA_036873485.1 of Torymus texanus. Classification (NCBI taxonomy): domain Eukaryota; kingdom Metazoa; phylum Arthropoda; class Insecta; order Hymenoptera; family Torymidae; genus Torymus; species Torymus texanus. Next base: position 6,412 of record JAYJLV010097739.1, on the reverse strand, counting down.
GTGAGTCATTTCTTTGTCATGAAGCTGCCAGCCCAGTGAGTTGGTGAAGGTAACTCCAAGGCTCCGTGCTTTGGTCGAGTAAGGCAGCGCGTGCCCATTAATGGTAATGCGTGGAAGTGTTTGGAGGTCAACCGCTGTGACGTAAAGTAAGCTGCCGAGGATGATAACTTTGGTTTTAACCTCGTTCAAAAGTAAGCCATTGGCACGGGCCCAGTTGGCAACGGCTTGCGCATCGCGGTTAATATTTTCGATGGCCTGCTGGATATTTCTGGGGTAAAAGTGGAGGTATAGCTGAGAATATTTAGAATAATTTGGAAATAACCTCTAGAACGTCGCGTTCTGTTAGGAGGCTGAAGCCAAAGTGACAGTCTAGATGATCATTGCGTGGCGAATTAGCGGTAACCTCGAAGTCCAGCTCGGTGGCAGGCGGGTGGCGGTTAACAAAAGCCGCGTAGTGGGCATTGAGGGTGGCCGCATCAAAGTGCAGCAGCGGTGACGGCATGTGTGAGGCGGATAGTTCTAGGCGTCTTAGCTCGCACCATTTGGCTTCAGCGGAAGGCGCCTCCGCAAGGCGTGAAGCAATGTGTCGATTCTTTGCCGTGTTGAGAGCATTGCATACTTCCGAGGGTTGTGCTCGGAAGTGGGCCAAGTTTGTGGACGTGCGGGAGTCACAGCTAGCTTATACGCGCGATCGCGGGTTTTCATTAGTGCACGAATCTGGGGGCTCAGCCATGGCTTGCGGCGCGACGAGAGCACAGCTGAGCGCAGCGGGGCGCAGCGTCAAAGGCAAAGAGTAAGGCTCTAGCTAGGGTACCCTCACAACGGTCGACATCGGCTGAGCAAGGGCCGAGGACCAGCTCGGTGCTCGGTGAGGTGGCTATGAACGTGTTTGGTGTGAAAGATGAGGGTACAGGTGAAATTTCAAGATGGTGGGTAAGGTGGCGCTCCAGCTCACCCAGATTTACCCTCTTTAGGTTACGCAATGATAAACGCTTAACTATCGGAGGCGGTTTTGAGCACGCGAGGGTGAGCACGATAAAGTCATGCCCCGCAATAAAGGGGGCGGGCGATTTCTGGTACGTCAAAACGCGATCGTCGCTTTTCACCAAAAAAGAGGTCGATCCAGGTGTGTGAGTCGCGCCACGGTTGGTGGTGTGGGTTCAGAGTGGATAAGACGGAGTGAATTAGAACTAATGGAAAGGTTGATATGTGAAGCAGCAAGAGGATAAGGTAGGGCCATGTTCATATTAAAGTCACCGGTGATAATAACGGAAGGGAAGTGGGGAATGTAGTTGGCAAGACAGTTGAAAAAGTGAATGCGATAGGCAGCGTGGGGGCGGCGATAGGCAACGGCGAAAGTAGCTTGAGCTGGTTCCTCCTAATCTCGCATATAATGAACTCGGGGGTCTTGTCATACAGCGGCTCGGAATTAGCTAATACTTGAACACTATATGAGCCGCGAACGTAGAGACCAACACCACCACCGCCCATTCCCTCTCTATCAATGTGAAAGAAGTTAAAGCTGTCGAGGGCAAGATGCGAGTCGCACGCGAGCGGGTTAATTTTAGTTTCGCTGAAAGCCTCGAGCAGCGCAAAGTGAGTAAGGAATAGGCCGTTAACATTGATGTGGCCGGCGACAAAGGTTTCGGATAGAGCAGTTTTGGGTTCGCGATTCAGTGGTCGTCATGATTGGGCAGGAACTAGCGCATCGATATCGGCTTCGCAGGTGACCGGAAGTAGTGGGCCATTTTTCGTGGGTCGCAGACAGACGGTTAGGTTTCTAACGGCAGGCCTGAGGTGACCAAGCTGTTTATGGCGGGCAGTCGCGTGCTTTAAAAGATTGTATACGGGGTCAGGCCATAGAGCGCCGACAGAGAGCTTAGCTGAGCCTCCAGCACCGAAGATGGCCTGACAGTCGATACCTTTTAGCCCCGGAGTCTTCAAGAGGATGTCGTCACCTGCCTCGGCTGAGGCGAGCATGAAAACCAGTGCACGAATCGGGGTAGCAAGCACTGGTGGGGCGGGAGCGGTGGAAGCTGCACGGGCTGGCTGTGCTGCGCGCGCTGGTGGGTTCCCCATGCGCCAACCGATGACAAGCGGAATGTACAACTCAAGTTTGAGGTCCATGAGAAGTGTAGCGGCTAATGGCAAAGGCTCGTGGCGAACAGCAGGTGGGATTCCGCGCACGATAAGTTGACGCGTGTCAGTGAGAGTGCGATGTGTTCGTTGCTAGCCGAGGTGTTGCGCGAGACGTTTGCACGTACTTCTGTTAAGTCGGCGTCAATCCGGGTAGCTAAAGATTGTTGGTTTTGTTCAACTTCGTGTGGCAAGACCGCTGAGAGTGCGCGTGGCGTCGGCTAGGACACGCGAGTTTTCGGTGAGCAAAGCGATGTTCGCGGCGTGCGAGGTTTTTAATTCGACAAGAGCAGCGGCATTTGAGTCGTGGGCGCTCTTAATTAATTCATAGAGGACTTGGATGTGAGGAGGTGCATTGAGGATCCGCTGCCCTGGAGGTACCGACCGTGTCAAGGGCTGGGTAAGGGGCAACTTGCCCATTCTGTTGATCCATATGGTCCATGGTCGTTGGTAGCGTCAGCGACTCAGCGGCAGGGCTGCTACAGTGAGCATTAGCCGCGGGCGTAATTGACGGAGAAGAGGTAGAGGACCAACTGCGCTGGTTGGCTGGCGAGAGGCGATGATGGCCGCGTGGGCGCGGTGTCGAGTTGGGCGTCCCCGCTCTCTGCGGCAATGGTAGAGTCAATCGGGGGCGTGGCCTTTAGAGTGCACCTGAAGCAGCGGTGCGGCGGGCCGTTGGTAGAGAGGCACGCGCTGTGAAAGTGGCGTTCGCAGTTGATGCAGAGTGCAAGGTTCGGATCGTTGCGCACGATACGTTCAGAGCATACAGGGTATTCTCTGGAGGCCATGCGCGAGCACTCAGCTGGCGGGACGCAATGCTTGAGTGTCGCAGTGGTAATAAACACACGCAGAGTGAATGGGCTAGTGCCGCCTGTGCGTGAGCATAGGTGGGTGGTAACGCCTAATGATAATAGAGCACAGGCGCTCGGTAAGTCGGCGGCCGTCGGTAAGGTAAACCACGGGTAGGTAGTCGACAGAGCGCGTAGCAGAGAGCTGCGGTTACAAGACGCCGCTAGCTCCCGCTCGACGTGCGCATGGTAGCAAAAGCGCTAGGTCACTCACGCAAAGATGTGTTTTCGCTAAAAAGCAGAGCTGATGATGTTGATGGCTGAGCAGCTGATGCTAAGATGATGACGGTGATGATGGGTGAATCACCTGCAGCCAACAAACCCTCAAGAAGGTCGTGACGCGATGGGCGTTGAAGCAGTGCGCCTTATGCAGCTATGTGATGCATGCTAAAAGTAGTTGAGTGATGCAGCGGGGCAGCAAGGCAGCAGTGCAGCAGCGAAGATGAGAGGGTAGCGGAGATCAGTGCAGTAACGGATGGATGGTGTTGCGACGAGTGGTAGGCCGCAAAGCAGTCCTTGCCGTAACAGTTGTAGGTTAGGTTTAGCGTGTAAGCAGGATAAGATCCCGGCTCGTAAAACAGGAGCGCAAAGCCTCCTGTTTTTGGGCAGGGAGCTTAAGGGTCACTTGGGACTCCTTTTCCGAGAGCGAGAGAGAGAGAGAGAGAGAGAGAGAGAGAGAGAGAGAGAGAGAGAGAGAGAGAGAGAGAGAGATAGAGAGAGAGAGAGAGAGAGAGAGAGAAAGAGAGATAGAAAGAGAGAGGGAGAAAGAGAGGGAGATAGAGAGAGAAAGAGCTTGAGCACAAGTTCTACCGTTGCTATTGGGAAGGAGTTTCTTTAGGAGAGGGAGAGAGAGAGAGAGAGAGAAGGGACACTAGTAAATTAATCGCGACATAGTCGCGCCTAACCTCGTAGGGCATGATGTTGTTGGCCGTGTATACTGGAGAAATGTGCTCAAAGATCCGGGTGCCTATAGCAAAATGGACGACGACATGCTTGCACCGCGACATTATCAGAACCAGTTCATTACTGAGGCTGAAAAATATCCCTGCACTGTACTCCAGATAAGGGAAGATCAGTGCTTTTATAAGTAGCATGCGAGTAGATATTGGAAGAATTTCCCGGCCGTCACGTTGCACTGAGATCTCCAAGAACGCGTCTTATCCAACGTGATAACTAAAACCTTCAGCGAGTCGCTGGGTTCCACGGTTTTTCCATCGAGGGTTATGGGTGGCAGAAGCGATGGTGATAACCAGCTCATGTACCCCCGAGAGCCAATCCACAATGCTTGGGTTTTCTGCGTGTTGATAGAGTCAATTATCCATTGCCCAACGTGAAATGTTAGCGAGATCTTCCTTAACTGCTTCGATAATACAACTGGCCTTATTGGAAGGTCCGCGGTAGTAAATAACAAAATCATCAGCGTACAGATGGTAATTACACGACTTAAGCACGGTCGGCAAATCATTAATGAAGAGCGAAAACAGCCAAGGACCAAGCACATTGCTCTGTAGAACTCCAGAATGCCGAGAGAGAGAGAGAGGTGCTGAGATTGAACTGTCCTGGAGAATAACTGATTGCGACCTGCAAGTAAGAAATAAACGCACCCACGTGCAGGATGGAGAAACCCAGCTCACCAAGTTTACTAATCAGTACGTTTATGGGCCTCACGTCAAAGGCTCTCGAAAAATTAATAGCGACAAAAAGAGTGACGGATTTAGAGTCGATAGACTCTCTAAAGTCGTCCACCATTTTTGTAGGAGCCGTATGAATGCTAAATCCTTTCCGAAACCCTGACTGGTGGGGATCTAAAATTCCTCTCTTCGAAATAAAAGCTGAAATCTGTCTGGCAGAAATAGTTTGCAAGATTTTTGAGAGTGCACAAGGAATACTAATGTGTCGAAAACCCGAGATTTTAGCAGCTGATTTTATTTTAGCAAGCGGACGCACTAAGACACGCTTCCATAATGCAGGAAATACACAAGATTGAAGTGAAGTGTCGAAAATATGAAGTATTGTGGCTATAATTACAGGCAAGCAGAATTTATTTTGGCTGAGGCTAATTCCATCAGATACAATGGCGTTAGAGTGAGTGGAATCTACCGCCTCCAAGACCTGAGATTCCTCGACATACTTGAAATAGAATTGCTGACTAGGCTCGATCATGACAGAAGGACGTGCATGGACGTTCCGATTGTTATTTGCTCCGAAAAAATGAGCGTTCTTCGTATTGGCGTCGAACGGCAAGGAGAGATCGTCATTAGATTTAAGCAGACCGATATCATTAACGACTTTCCACATATCCTTTGGATTGGATGCACTCTGCAACTTAAACTTAAAATATTGATGCTTAGCATTCCGAACAGTCGTCTGTACGTGGTTCTGGAGGAGTTTATAGAGAGCATGGGTTCGTGGATCTCCCTTCCTCTTAAAAGTTATCCAAGCCTTATTGCGATCATCAATCAAACGCCTTATCTCTGTCGTGAGCCATGGAAAGTAGTTCTCCCTCGGGATAAGAAACCTACTTGGAGCATGTGCATCATACACATTAGTTATAGCCTCATTGATATACTGCACCTTGGAATCCAGAACATGAAAATCCACTACGGGTCGTCAATTTACGCTCGAAAGATCATTCGAAATGCGTTCGGGGTGAAAAGATTTGAACGAACGCCGAGAAATAGTCGATGGTTTCCAGTGTAGAATAGGAATGGCAAGAGAGGTAAACACCAGGTCATGTTTAGAATTAGAGGGCCAGTGCTCTTGTTTAAAAGACGTTACGTACGAAAAGCTAGATACGCAAATATACTCAATGGCAGTATGAGATGTATCGCGATGGTAAGTTGGACCAAACGGAACTCTGCAGAGACGAAAAGTATTTGGGAAGTCGCGAAAAATCATCAACGGCGTCGAGGGTTTAAGCCAATCAATATTAAAGTCTCCCATAATTATCACGTGATCGAAAGAGCGGTTGCAGTTAAGAATAGCTTCTTCAACGTCGACTCAAAAACCTGCGTCGGGGCGATTGTAAATGGTCCCGCACAGTATTCGAAGACGACCGAGAGATAGTTGAACGAATAATATCTCGGGTCTTAGAACGTACACGGCACTTTGCTTAGAGGAAAAGACAATTTTAGCTGGGATAGACTCGTGAACATAGATAGCTACGCCACACTATGTTCTAAAATTAAAAAAAATGGACAAAATGAAAAATTTCGAGATATAAAAATGATAGCGAGGCGAATCCAACGCCATTTTGAAGCTTAAGTAATGCAGAATAGACGAAAATTATTCCCGTTGATGCTAATGAACTCCATGACCTTCAAAACCAAGGTCAAAGTTGAACATTCATGAAAAAAAAATAGTTTTTCGCTTTTTAAATATGCTTAAGGAAATAATTTTTCAAAAATAAGACATTAGTATTGTAGCTT
>JAYJLV010097719.1:0-12375 GCA_036873485.1 Torymus texanus | reverse complement strand
TTCTAGTGCTTCTAATCAGTCTTTTGTAGACTGTATTGGCCTCCTGATATTTGCGGTATTTTTCCGCACGTACGGTTATAGGGACAGTGGGAATCTCGTTAATCCATTCATGCGCGTCACTAATTAGATGACGAGGCATTTGGCTATTCCTGTGTCCTTTCGGACATACTTTTCCGGGCGAGCCCCCGGATTGGAAAAACTTAACAATCAAAAACTTAACAGGTCCACTAGGGTCAAACTTAACAAGTCAAAGTAAAACTTAACGAGTCAATGAAGTAAAAAAAATAAAAAACTTATCGAGTCATGAGGTAAAATAAAGAAACAAAAAAAAAAAAAAAGAGATAATAGTCAAAATCAAATACAACACAATATATCATGAGTCAATTTGTTAACGAAATAAGTAATCGACAAGATACATAAACAGGAGGACGTAGGCTATCTTTAAAACGATGCTACGTCCTCAGTGTAGACAGTACACAGCGTGTGTGCTAGCATACTAGCATAGTGGGGCTTTTCTCACGCCACATGTCTACAAGCGACTTGTAGACTGGCGCTATACGATACATGACAGTACATTTTTCTTTTAATAAATTAACACTTAATAATAAATTAACACTTATAACCACTGCCATTTCTCGGGCTGCCTGCTTATTTTATTGAGCTTGGTAAAAATTAGTATTAATGGGTCCTGCATGGCTGTATATTGCAGGCCGTGGGACTCTGCCGCCAGATTGTTTCTGGCGTTACCGGGGAACGCCACGTGGAGGCGCCCACCTCATATCGTTAACCCGATCTGAACCCACCGCCGTGGCAGCCTTTTGGGCGCCGTACGACTCGCTCCATGTGGCTTCGACGGAGCATAAAATTGTTGCGCGGGACTCTCCTCCGCTCCCTCGATGCAGGAGCCGGCCTCCCCTTTTACACTCTTATGTCCACATGGCCTAGCCCCCTCTCACTTTCGATCGCAGGCATGAGAGGTTGCTTACTCTTCTCCTTGTTCTGTCTTCTTTCTTTCTTCTTTCTTCCTTCTTTCTTCACCCGTCGTAGTCCATAAATTTATCAAATATCTTGACTGCGTGGCGCACCGCAGTCAGTGATATCGTTAGCCAGCTCTTTTGGCTCTTTATGCCGAGCTTCCTCAGAGATTCTATAGTGTCTCTCGGCATAGCTCCTCTACTCCCAACTACGACAGGAAGGACTTCTGCCTTATTTACCTTAAATATTTCTCTCACATTTTGCTCGATTGCCCTATACTTGTCCCTCTTTTCTGTGGCTGCATCCTCCAAGTACTTGCCTTTCTCATAGCGGACAGTGATGTCGACTATTAGAGCCCCTGCCTCATTCGCGTTTACGACGAGGTCGGGCTTGTACAGCTTTCCTTGGTGGTGCAGCCTGGGCTCATCCACTACTCGCCACTTCCTGGCTACTTCATCTCTTATGATGTTCTTTATTTCGTCATGCCGCGCGATTCTTCCTGTTTTTGTATTTATGCATTGCCCCAATATATGAGGCAAGTTCTCATCTGGCGCCTCGCACTTGCGGCATGACTTGGGAGTTCTGGCAAATTTGGGGTCCCTCCTCACAGCTGATCTTGTTGCTGCTGTGTTAGTTCGTAATGCAATTAACTTGCTAACCTGCGCAGGTTTTAGGAGGTCCCCTCGTCTTAAGAATAGGTTTGCGACGGGATCCTGCGCAAAGGAGTTTACCCCTTCTCCTTGCGCGATATTTCTTTTCCAACTTTCAAGTCTTCCCGCCTTTAACCTATTCTTGTATGAGTCGAGATCTTGCAAAGACATGGGCCAATTTAGCCTGAGTAGTTTTGCATACCTCATGTGGTCTTTGCAAGTCCGCTCTGCTGCCATCACTCCCTGTGTCGTACGGTCTGCTGACTCCATAGCTTTTATCCCATTTCGTAGAGCCGCGATTAGTATGAGTTTCTCTATCTCGGGGATCCCCAGTCCCCCTTGTCTCATTGGAGTATAGAGAAACTCATTGCAGGCCGTTGGGTGGAGATGATATGTTTCTCTCACCCATCTCCTTATTAGCCGATCGATTTCCCGCAGCACGACAACTGCGGGCGGCTTACAAATCAGGCTGTACATGAAGCGTGGTAAGAGGTACGTTTTAAGCAGATCGAGTTTCTGGTACGGCTTGAGCGATAGCTGCCTAGTTCTTATTAGCATATCCTCAAGCGTCTTGGTTTCATACCCTCTAACGATGCCTCGCCAGGACGTCATATTGGCACCAAGGTATCGCATGGCTCGTTCAGGCTCCGCACCCGGTATTCTTGCCCCATCTAATTTGATGTCCGGGTGCTCTATTACGTATGTTTTTGCCTTTGCCACGTACTCCATTACCACGCATTTCTCCGGCGATAATCTCATGCCGAGCCCCTTGAGATAGTTGTGGGCTATGCTCAGTTGAGACTCGGCCTCCTCCTTATCTTTTGCCAGAAAGACCGTGTCGTCGGCAAAGGCTAGCGCCGTGACTTGCTGCCCCTCCGCAATGCTTATTCCGACCGATCTTTCCGCAATTTCAACTAGCATCGGCTCGATAGCTAAGTTGAAAATTAGTGGCGAGAGAGGGTCTCCTTGTTTTACCCCTCTTCTCAGCTGTATGCGTACATCTCCATTGCTCCCTTTTATAATCGTTGTACAATTCTCGTACATTTTAGAGATGTACGTCGCCACTAATCTCGGCACTCCTTTCCTTTCTAATGCTGGCTTTATGGCGGAGTGCGGCAGTGTATCAAATGCCTTCTCTAGATCTCCTATGCTTATCACTCCGCCAGTCGATTTCGCCGCTCGTATTGACTCATTTAGCGTGGTCATGTTTATAAAGCAGCCGTTCTCTTGCGTAAACCCCTTCTGCATACTACATTGTTCAACGTATTTTCTTATCCTAGTATCCAACAGTCCTGAGAATATCCTCGCTAGGATAGACCCAATAGTGAGAGGTCTCCAGTTCTTGACTTCGCTCTGATCCCTGCCCACCTTGGGTATCAGTGTAGTCCTGTTTTCTCTCCATGCTGTTGGATAATATTCTCTAAGCAGAAGGAGATTATAGTATTTCGCTAATACTGTTTCGGCATGCTTTATCATCAGATGCGCACGCTTTATCCCATCCAGCCCTGCTGCCGTTTGGGCATCAGTTTTCCTCACTTTCCTCCTGATCTCCTGGGCTGAGATGGGATATATCATGACACTGATGGGAATTATTTCATTTCCATCTCGACCTATATCTACTACTGCAGGACCCTCTCGCCCCCATAGACTTTCATATAATCCTCTTATGTCTTCTACCTTGGGCGAGGTACTTTTGTGCAGTAGTGATAGGTCATTTGTCATGACTATATCTGCGAGCTTTTTCGGGCTCTCTTTATACATTTCTTGACATCTGGAGTAGAAGTATCTCCGCTTTTGAGCTCTTGTAGCCTCTGGCCTATTGTTTCTCCTTCTATTTGGCAGCCTCCTTCTATTCACAGATGTCACACCGTCATCCTCTACGGCTTCCAGAAGGGTCTTTCTTATTTCTTCGGCCAATTCATCCAGATGTGTCCCGTCACACTGGTTTGCCGATGCCGCCATTATTTTTCCGTCGATATCACACCATTTTTGGCTCAGACCCTCCACTCTCCCTACTATCTCTGCTCGCAGTTTCAGTCTCCATTGGAGGATGTCTAGCACGTCATCCGAGCAGACCGTGGTGGTACTAGGCGTCCCTGTTCCCACCTCAGTCTCCGCAACCTCGCTCGTGTCCGGCGTCCCGTCCACAGTGCGTGGTGCGGGAGCGGGTTGTGCCTCCGGCGTCCCAGCGACCCCGTCTCGCTCATCGATGTGCGACCTCACTCCAACGTCTGCCTGATTTCTCATATTCTGCTCGTTGCCAGGGTGTGCGCCCACCTCTCCGGCTATCGAGCTATGTGTTTCTTCTGTTTGGATGCCCTGGTCAGAGGCATCCATAAACACATCGTCCGAGGATGAGGCTTCCTCGGAGTCCGAGGATGAGGCTTCCTCGGAGTCCGAGGAAGAGCTCCCTTCTTCAGGGACCTTTCTCCTTCTTATGTCGCTTATTTGCTTGCAGGACAGCCTTGGGAATCGCTCACGTATCTTTTGGTTTACTCTCGTATCGTTCCCAAGGGCCCTGCTCATCCTCATTATCTCTTTAAACTCTTCCTCAGAGACGAGAGAAGGTAGGCGACCTCCTTTCCTACCTTGAGACGCTTGAACCATTTGTTGTTGCTGCTTTCGCTTCTCATTGCGAAGGTTCGGGTGCTCGTGCCTCTCGTGCTGTCCAAGTCCACGCTTCGTTTGGAAGGACTTGGAGCATAATTCGCACTTGTAAGGCAAATCGCATGGTGGCCTTTCCTGGCAATTCGCTCTTGTGTTATGTATGACCAATCCATGGGCTGTATTGTATGTTTTCTTACATTCTCTACACTGCCACCTGCTTTTCACGCCCACATGCTCCTTCAGCATATGTTTTTCCAGTTCTTTGGCGGTAAGGCATATGAGTTGCAGCCCACTCCTCTCACACACTGGGCATACAACTTGCGCCTTGGCAGTCGTAGAGACTATGATTTCCTCTAGGTCCCACACCCTAGAGGAAGCAGCCTCATCTGGATTGGTCACACCACCCTGCTCTTCCATCACTGTTTGGAGCACCTCTGCGTCTCTTTCCCTTACATCCTCCACTACGCTATGTGCTCTCGTCCTTCTTCCTACCCCTTCACTTACTTGGCGGATGGTCCCCGTTGTTGTTCGACCATCCGTTTCTCTCGAGCTACTCACGCTCCTCGATCTTGCCCTAGTCCTAACTGGCGATAACCTAGCTGGTGTTCGGTCCCGCCTTTCCCTCACTCTAGTGGCTCTTCCGGTAGCCCTCACCCGGCCGCTTGCGCCTTCGGGACATAACTCGCCCTCGACCACCCCGGTTCGCGACACCTCCGGAGCAGCTGAATCCGAGGCTTGGCGCGATGTTGTATTTTCCATATTCCTAGAGTTTGGGGATTATTTTTCCACGTACCTGGATCTTAGCGTTTCTGGCTGTTGAACTAGCATATTTCTTCCTTTATACTTTACAGGGTTACCTGTTACGCTCGGTACGTGAGGACGCTAGATGTTGATTAATTGCCATCGCTCCACTTTGCCATAGCAGCGCCCTTGAACGTCTACCGTCGCACTATCCCCGGCACCTCCTCATGTCGTGCCTTGCCCGCCTCTCTTAACTTGACTTTCTTCTTCCGTTTGCTTTACGCCATGTGATGGTACTGAGCCTTGCGGCTGGACTCCTCATCAAAAGACAAGGAGCCGGCGTTCAAGTGGAGATTCTGATACCTCAGAATCTCCGAGTTTTGAGAGGGTGGACGCCCCCGAGAGAGCGTCCGCCGGCGTTCAAGGTTTTTTGCATTTGTTACATGTTGGGGCATAATACTTATGCCCCAACACAAGACTCTGAGTGGTACCGGTTCGGGGAGCAAGCTCCTCTACTAAGGCAGACGTTCATTTGCGGCTCTCGCCACTGGGACAGCATACATTTACATATACGCTGCCCCGGCCTGTTTATACAGAGAGACTGATGTAGTTGTCCCTCCGGCGCCCGATATGGAACACGAAGCGCCAGGCATTAAACCAGAGCCCCGTCAGCCGCTTAAATGGCCTTTAAGCGTTGCCCGACTCTCACCCGTCCGAAGACAGCTAGGAGGTGGGGTTGGCACATGGGCTCCGTCCCTCGACAATATTTACATGCCTTGGGCATTCGAGTCCTTAAGAGAGTCATAGTTACTCCCGCCGTTTACCCGCGCTTGCTTGAATTTCTTCACGTTGACATTCAGAGCACTGGGCAGAAATCACATTGCGTCATCACCCGCGAGGGCCATCGCAATGCTTTGTTTTAATTAGACAGTCGGATTCCCTTCCTTATGCTACACCTCTCATGTCTCCTTACAGTGCCAGACTAGAGTCAAGCTCAACAGGGTCTTCTTTCCCCGCTAATTTTTTCAAGCCCGTTCCCTTGGCAGTGGTTTCGCTAGAAGGTAGATAGGGACATACATATGTCTTTTGTTTAACGTGCAGCACCTCCCTTAACGGGTTATCTACACGGCCCCCCATGGGACAAGGAACCGGGATACGCCCAGTTAACGCGGCTCAGCATAAGTATACGCTTCACCTACCAATTCCTCCCGAAGTGGTATAGACTTCGGGAGACCCTTGGTTTGGATCGGGACCCTTCCAATCCCTAACGGCTCTGCAGGCCGCTGCCCGAGTTGATATCGCAACTCACACGCCGACATCAAGAGAAATTCCAATTTCCGATAGTGTAAACACTCAAAGAAACTTTCATTAGAATTGATTATCTATCCCAAACGATGTGGGCTCACAACCACTGCCACTACGAGTCCGAACCCAGTTGACCGGGACGGAGGAAGTACCTCCGCGGGCAACCTGGCTGCCCATAGTACCGTTTATACCCTGGTATGGGTCCCGGTTGGGGATCTAACCATCCCCGGCACCGGTCTGCCCACTCATACTTTGCACTCACCGTTCATTCGAGACTTCCAGCTTTTTCAAACATTACATATCATTCATCACTAGATACATCCATCTTCATTTATTCTTTCTTTCTCTCAACATCTACTCGTCCATTCTTACCGCAATCGACGCCCTCATCTTATATGCTCTCTCCACAAACACACATAACCTTTCGTACGTTTCCCTTTCATTCAGAGCCATACTTACATCCCATTTATTCTCCCGTTTCACAATATTCATTTCGTCCAGATTCCTGAAGGCCGCATACATATCACATTCGCACAAGACATGCAGCCAAGATTCATCCCCATTCCCACACATACAGGCCGGCGAGTCTACAATGTTCCTCGAATAGAGGAAAGCATTGGGACTGCCATGCCCTGTCAGGACGTAACCAACCCTCAGGCTAGGATCTCGTCCTGCCTGAGAAGGTCACATCCCGAATCCACTCATACGTCACTCTGCCATTCCTACTTTCATTCCATCTATGCTGCCATCTCTCATTCGATCTCTCATCTATCAAGTCAATCATTCTCGAACGCTCTAGCCCCTCCAGGTCCCGGTCCGTCACCAAATCCATCTCATTCATAGGCATGCCTTTCCGCAACTTATAGCGGGTGGCATGCCTCACACACTCTATGTCCCACGGGAGCGAGCCGGCAATAACCTGCATCGCCTCCGTGGAGACTGTCTTGCACACTCTAGTACATGCATACAATACATGTCTCTGGCGACGGACGAGATCCTCTTTCATCTTTACCAGATTCATCAATTCATACCACGAGCACGCACCATACATAACTGCTGGAAGCAGAAGGCCTTTCACAATCACACTTACCGCACTCTTCCTCAAGCCCCATTCTTTCCGCATAACTCGCTGTATCTTTCCAGTCAGTCTTTCCACTTTCTCTTTCAAGAAGGCCACATGCACTCTAAAATTCAAGTCTTTTCCCATCCATACACCAAGGTATTTTACCTTATCCACACATTTAATCCTCTTTCTCTCGCCATTCACATCGTCCACATCCTCTCCAAGGTTGAACCCGATCGGCCTATTCAGCATATCGAGGCCCCCCTTAAGTATCATACACACGGTCTTCGAGATTGATACATCCACTCCAGCTTTCATTCCCCATATATACACTACTCTCATAAGCCCACTCGCTCTTCTCTAAATTTCTCTCCGAGTCTCTCCCTCAATCAAAATGAGCAAGTCATCCGCATATGCAACCACTTTCGCTCCAAGTTCACACAGCTCATCCAACAAACCATTCAAACAGAGGTTCCACACAGGGGGACCAGAGATGGATCCCTGCGGGCAACCTCTTTCAACTTTCTTACTCACAACTTCCATTCCATTGCACATTTTCACCCATCTATCCTTGAAATAATCATACCACAACCGCAAATCCTCATCTTTACATCCATACCTTTGTAATTCTGTGCCAATCACTCTCCACAACAAATTGTCAAAGTCTCCCTTGAAGTCAACAAACATGCCCAAGACATGCTTGCTGACAGATGCATACACCATACACTTCACTTTCATAATTGCATCATCCGTACTTTTCTCTTTCATAAAACCGTATTGGCATTCATTCCATCTACCAACCATAAGGCTCATCAATCGCTCAATCATCATTCGCTCCAAGACCTTACCAAGACCACTAAGCAGGCTGATAGGCCTGTAGGATCTCGGCTCGGCCTTATTCTTATCATCACTTTTCAGCAGGGCAACCACTCTGGCCTCTTTCCATTGCCTGGGAAAGAGGCCCTCATTCAGACATGCATCAAACATACTTCCTAAGAACTGAGGAACAGCATGCTATACGCTCTTTATCATCTCATTCGTAATACCATCTATACCTGGCGCTTTACCCATTCTCATCTTCTCAATCGCTCTTTCTAACATGTTTGCATCATACTCACTTCTCTCATATAATCCGTCCTCCCTCGGTGGCATGGGCAAGCCATCATCCGAGGGGAAGAACTCATTCATCAAAACGCCAGCACATTCGCTCCACGTTCGCGTCCAGCCATTCGCTGTCCTCAGGCTACTCAAGACACATTTACTTGACTTCCCCATACATATCTTGTACACACGACCCCAGGGGTCATGTGCACTCTGCTTTCTCACAAATTCATGCCAATCATTCTCTTTCGCACTTTTCATCATCTGTTTATATTCACTTACACATTCCTTGTACTCTATTCACTTTGCCCTAGCTGAATCACTCGCTCGTTTCCTTTCATTCTGGTAGACTTTCCTCTTCTTTCTCACTGACTTCTTTTTCTCCTCAAGACTTTCATTCCACCAAACTACTCCTTTTCTTTTCCTTTCATTCCCGATCCTTTTCATGCACTTATCATTTGCTTCATAGATCCACTCTTGTATGGTCCTGTCCTTATCCTCCGCTGTCAAACCCTCGAACCCTTCGAGTCCAAGGGAAGAAGCAGAGGCCTCGATCAGGGACCGATACATTCTCCATTTACACTTCCTTGCATTCCACCTTTTGATACTATTGTGCATTCTCTCTGTCTCACTTTCATCAACACTCATTCTAATGAGGATTGGGTTATGGTCACTCACACCTCACTCATCCATCAGTTGCCAAACAAGACGGCACGGCCTACCTTTGAAGAGCGTGACATCCACATCACTCTCTCCACTGGCTCCACTAAAAGTGGATGCGGCCGTGCACTCGTTCAGCACATCCATTCCCTTGCTCAATATCCATTCTTCCAGATCTACTCCTCTTTTTATACTATGCCAGTTCCGGGCCCGGTTCTTGCTAAACCAAAGCCCAGACGTGGTATTCGCATCCATTCCCACAAGCACTCTTTTCCCATTCGCTATTTTCAGAACCTCACTTAAGAAACGAAGACCTTCAGTCACTCGTTCATTTACTCCGCAGTAAAGTGAGACCACAATGATTTCACCCACTGCCCCTTTCAGCCAGACACATACACCATCCTTGAACTTACATTCGCTCATCGCCAGGCACTCATACGACGAGTCGAAAATCGCGACACACGCTCTGCCAGATTCACTCACAAGTACTCGAGTCCCTGCAGGTAGTCCACTCACTCGATCCTTATATACGTATGGCTCCTGGAAGAGGCATACTTGTATACCCTCCCGGAGCACGCATTCACCCGTCTCACACATCACTATATAACTATGCATACAATTTAACTGCAGGAACTTCACATTCATTCCATTACAGTCTCTCTGGCCCTCAGCCATTGCATATTCTCGAACGCAACAGCTTCAGCCGCCACATGTACTCAGGGCACAAGGACGACATGGCCGAGTGACCGAACGGCAGCTTCCGCATTCATCCGGATTCCTACAGCCAGCCGCCCCGTGCCCAGGCCTCCCACATTTCCAGCACAGTCTCTCGCTCTTACATTCATTTGCCTTATGTGAAAAAGCCATACAATTAAAGCACCTAGAAACTCGTTCATAGGCAACTACCTTAAACGAGTTCCATGCGACATACATTCTCCCATTCGACAACAGTCTCTCTTTTACATTTATACGGCAACTCAATTACTACATTCCCACACATACTACCCGGTTTGGAGAACCGGGAGACTATTCTCACCTTTTTCTTAAAGTCTGCCTCCGGGATTAATCCGGAGACATTCTTTTCAATCATTCCCTGGAGGAGACAGTCCTCCCCAGTCATCTCGTTGGGCACGTCAAAGACCAGCACACGTGGGTCGATCCGCTTGGGCGTCTCAACCCGCAAGCCGGCCTCAACGAGACCAGCATTTTGGGCAAGACGCCTGCGGTCGGCGTCACCGTGCACCACGACAACGACGCCCCCACCTCTCACAGACTTCACCGCATTTACTCGCACATCCTTACCGCCACTCACAACATCGTTCATTCTGCGCCGGATTTCCTCCACTGGCAAATCCTCTTTCGCGCCTTTGACAATGACAGCATAACTCTTCTTAGCATCTACTCGATTCATGCTGGAGGGACCTGTATGGGAACGGCACCCTCCTTGCTCAACTTATTTACTCTGTCCTCTACATTCTTAATTCCTTCAGCAACCTGAACGAATTTTTCATCCATACTCTGCTGCATACTTAATTTGCCTTTCAACATGGCATTCTCCAGCATAAGTTGCTGGAGAATGTCCGCATACTTACTCGTTTCATTTAACACCTTATCAGTCAACCACCTCGTCACCTTGTTGGCATCACTAAGCAGGATGCCACGAATATTCATCGTGACCCCCCGCATAGCAGCCAACTGGTCCATACATGCCATTCGCTCCTGGACGTCGATTGCTTTCTTACTCGTCTTCTCCTTCGAGCACGCACTTACATTCAGACTCACATCCTCCCTTTCACTCTTAATCATTCTTACCTTGTCGGTTAAATTCTCACACACAACATACAATTCCTTCTTACCACCCTTTTTTCTATCTCTCCCTATTATAACTACCTCACTCTCCTTTACCCTCTCTTCCTCCACCATCTCAACACACTCACTAGCATTCCCTACTTTACTCCTTTCTTTCTCTCTCTCCCTATTCAGTCTCTCACGCTCCGCCCTCTTACGCTTCGCTTTAGCACTTTACCTACCAGCCGGACTCAGTTCATACTGAGTATCCGAACGGCACGATTCTTTTCCTGAGCTGGAGCCGGATCTCGAGCGAGTTCTGCTCCCTTCTATACTACTCTCCCGCCTCTTGGCGGCCTTCGCCACTTTCTTGGTTGGGGTTAGGAAATCCCTGGTTTTTGTGCAACTTTGACTAGGTTTGTTATTTTGTGACATTGCATTAGTTTTGGATTTTGGATTTTGGGTGTGTGTTAGGTATGAAAAGCATGCAATTATGCTAGCAGGTAGCGACACTAGCCCCAACCAACACACCCCAACACCAAGGTCAATGATCCACACCAGCCAGGCGTGGTCTCGGCGGTGCAACCCGCCGCCCCCTAACGTCTCCTACCCAGGTGCCACCTGGAACGCTTCGGGCAACGACGGTTTTTACACGTGCTGCTCAGGGGCAGCGCCTGGCGAGAACGACCCGGGCCCCACGCTATCAGGCGGCCGAGGCTTGCACTGCCTCCCCATCCGATAGGGAGACTCCTCGTTTTCCCGCTGTACCCTCGCCCGTCAGGCACAGACCAACCCCCAGTGCCAGGGCATGAAGGCCAGAACCAGCGCCACCAACGCCAGCGTTTGCTCCACAAGGGAGGCAATGTGAGCCGTCATTGCAAAACTTTGGAATCGGATAAGTGTGCGCTAGAGACTCTACATCCCAAGAGCCATGCATCCTCTCGCCGCGCACAAGCTTAGAATTCGGGGGGGGGAAATTTTATAGAGTTCCCCTTTCTCGCGGCCAGCCAATGAAGGCAAGCCCCCGCTCACAATAGGCATAAACGTACCAATACCGCGCTTTATAAAGGTTGTTGAATACGCGTAAAGGTTTACGGTATTAGGAGACAGGCAGCGCTTACCTGACCCCGGCTCGGGCACCTCGGGGTCGCTAGGCCCGTAATACCCAACGAAGAGCATTCCCTGAGGAAGGTAGATAGGGACATTGAATGTCATTTACCACGCTCGAGCCGGGTTGCGTACCTCGGGGCATTACCCCATACCGCAGATCTTACTAGAAAAACTATCCACCAACTGGCTCAAACACCGACAAGGGAAGCACGCGCGAAGCGCGTGTTGGACTCGGAAAAAACCCCATTCTAGCGACATTGCTGTCGGGTACGAATGGGTAGACCTCTCCCGATGTTAATTGGGAAACGACTCTCTTAGCCGTCCACTCCTAGCAGTGCGACGTATCACACTGGAGGGAGTGTCCGTTGCCCAGCG